>CATQJA010000168.1:0-20476 GCA_958295435.1 Mesorhabditis spiculigera
GTACCGCGACACTTGTGCCGCGGACACTTGCGCCGCGACACTTGCGCCGCGACACTTGCGCCGGCGACACTTGCGCCGCGACACATGCGCCGCGACACTTGCGCCCGACACTTGCGCCGCGTCACTTGCGCCGCGACACTTGCGCCTGACATTTGCGCCGCGACACTTGCGCCGCGATACCGAGTTTCAGCTACTTGAAGATGCAATTTTTCGCGCGGAGTGTTCTGGTTAAAGAAACGATAGAAAGATGTTTTTGCGCTAGGAGTCACTCGATTTGGAGGGAAGGTAATTGCTACTTCTTCCGCTCTGCGACTAGAAAAAGGCTTCGTGCCACCGGGGGCCTAGTCGCTTCGGATGGGTGCGAGCTCATACAGGGTTTCGAGATCGGGGCGCCCGAGGCGCGTAGCGGCCAGGCGCCCCGATTTCGAAAGAGTGGAGCGGCAGCCCATCCGAAGCGACGGCCCACCTTGCCTGACGCCTTTCGGAACGCTCCGAATTGGCGTTACGACTTTCTGTCAGCTTTTAATGCAAAATACAATAATTACATACAAAATTCGCGCGAAATACCAAATTCACTACAGTTTAAATCCATATACGATCCGCGGCGCAAGTGTCGGGCGCAAGTGTCGCGGCGCAAATGTCGCGGCGCAAGTGTCCGCGGCGCAAGTGTCGGGCGCAAGTGTCGCGGCGCATGTGTCGCGGCGCAAGTGTCGCGGCGCAAGTGTCGCGGCGCGAGTGGCGGCGGCGCAAGTGTCGGGGAGCCCCTATGGCGGTGTTATTCGAATATTTTTTTGTGCTACGGTATGGTAAGCAAAGAATATAATTTATGTGTAGTTTTAGCTTGGAAAACTACGGTAGTCGAAAAAGTAAATTTAGCAATCAGGTTTTGGCATTTTTCGACTACCGTATCCTTGGCAAGGTATAGAATTCAGAGAAACAATAATATTCATTGTTGAAATTACTGTAGCCAGAAGCGCACGATAAAGAAACGTACTTTTCCGGGTTACTGTAGCGAAAACGCCAATTCGTGTAAGCCGAAATAATGAAAAATATTGGAATTCAGGAGATAAAAATACCGTAGCCTAGCCGCTGACTAAGATATTATTCTCGTAGCTAAAATTTGACTATGGTAGGCCAGAGTGCAAATTAGGAAACCGCAATCTTTTGTGGTTTCTGGCTACGGTAGCATAGGTGGGGCATAGAATTCTATCAAAATACGCAAAAAATCATCTAGGAAAATTGCCGAAAAATCGGTTGCATACAAATTTACAGTATCACCTCTACCTGCTGTATTAGAAAACAAATATACAGTATTTGGGTTTAAATTTGGCGTGAAAACTACCGTAAGAAGAACACAAAATAAGAAATTCAGGAACTTACAACTTTAAAAGCCCATCTCGTATATCCGTTCATATAGCAGAATCCAAGGAATAGGTCGATGCTCTTGGCCGGTTTTTCCTCCAGCATTTTATTTGAGACGTATGTACTTTCCGCGAGGCTCCGCGCAATTAATAGTCGTGAAATAAGGTGCACAGTGTACGGTTACGACGGATGTGTCGTCAGTCGATAGGAATGGTCGTAGTCAATAGGCAAGAATACTATCAAAATATATCTAGTCGGCTCAAGGGAGCTCGAGGTTGTTTTTCAATAGCGCGTCGCGAGGCACAGATGGGCAGAGAAAACTTTTCTCTTTGCGGGGGTTACGGTATCCAATGGGGATACGCGTCCAAGGATAGCCGGGGCGTGAAATGAGCTCCGGAATTTATCACAGCCCGCACATTTTTTCGGCCTCCTTGATCGAGGATCGGGGCGGACCCGGCGGTTTTCCAAGACAGACGGGACCGGGTCATCAACAAGTTCGGGTTCGGAAATAAAATGGGGGGTTTTGTGGTTTGGGTTCAATGCGGTTAAGGTATGGTATCTGCGTGGGCGGCTGGGGATTTTATGGCGAAATTTGAGAGATTAGCAGATCAATTTGTCTCTTCTCTTGAGAGATCAAAAAGTTTGGAAAGCTATTCGATGACTAGCTCAACCATTTTTAAACGTTTTCATGACCTTAAACTTTTCGATATTTTTCTTAAAGTTTCCTACTGTTTCCCAGCTGAAAAATGTTTCGCCATTCCAAGAACAAGCCTAAGCATAAGCCTATCATAAGCCTAATTCTAGGCTCAGCCTAAGCCCAATCGACCAAGCGAAGCCTGAGGATAAGCCTAAGCCGAACTCAAGGCCAAGCCTAGGCTAAGTCTCAGCGACGCCTGCGCAAAACCTATGTGAAGCCCACGCGAAGGCCAACCGACGCCCACGTGAAGCTTACGCGAAGCCTATCGTAAGCTAAAACCTACGCCTAAACTTAGCTGTCTCGAACTCGGTTATCTTTTTCGCTTCGTATAAAATATTACACCGCATTCCTCAGCCAGGTTCGCCTCATTTTCCTTCGTGCTCCTCTCTCACCTTCCTCAAACCAATTTGGCAAATCGCCATCGTAGCCCTAATCCGCCAAACGCAACGCAATACCGTAACACTTTCCGAGAACATACGATCACCCCGGAACGTCTATCATTTGATCCCCCGAAACGTGGGGTTGTTTGGGGAAATGTGTCGGCGTAGGCGAGCCGTTTTTAGCGATTTTTGAAGTGATTGATTGAGAGGTTGGGGTTGAACATTGGGGCTGATCATTTCATTTTTGGGGCTGTGATTTTTTTTTTGGGGGTGAGGGGTCAGGAAATGAAATCATCCACACGGAAATGCGGGGTGTTTTCTGGCTAAAATGTTTCGCAAGAGAAATTTGGGGGCAGGACGTCTGGGATAGGGCCAGATGTTAGGCTTAGGCTTAGCCTTACGCTTAGGCTTACGATTCGGCTTAGGATTCAGTTTAGGTTAAGCTTAGGCTTAGGCTTCGGCTTAAACTTGGGCTTAGGCTTGGGTTTTTTGCCTTGAAAATCAGGTTTCTTTAATCACAAATTTCTTGCGTATCAATGTACTCATCTTCTAAATTTAACCCAAAATCTCCTGCTCCTTCTCGAAACACTTGCACACACCGAGCGAGCACCGAAACGTGCGAAAATCGGCGCTGTCCATGACACGGCACTCGCGTATCCGAGACACCGGATGAGCAGATGAAATGAGCATCACCTTTTCCCATATCAGGCGTCTTTTTCCTATCCTACTATATATAAAAAAATAGTGTCTGTGTGTGTGTGTGTGTGTGCCACTTTGCATGCAACTTCCGTCAGGTTGTTCCAGTCGTATCTCAATAAGGGGAGTAGTTAAGGGCATATTTGATACGTCATTAGGTGCGTAATGGCCTGGGGATGACTGCACACCCATAAAATTTTCAAAAATGAGCTGTTTTCGACGTTAAAATTTAGTTTTTTGTTGAAAAATGGGCCACCCTCTTTGTTAGGAAACAATTAGCATACGCCGGAAGTTGCGGTAGCCTATATAAGGCAAGAGGGGCAGCGTTTCTCATTTTTTGTCATCGAAAATCGTGAGAATTATGCAAAGTGAAGAATATCATCGGATCAGACGGGGCCAGGGTTGAAAAGTCGCGAAGCGGCTTTTCAACCCTGGTCTATTATATAATTTATAGAGAGCTATGGGAGGGAGGAAATTTGGGGAAAGTCTGAAAAAGGGATTTTTCACAAAAGTGACAAATTTTGATCCGTCTGGTGGGAAAAGCGTGTGGAAAATCGTAGGAAAAAAGGCAAATCCCAAGCTCGGACCTGAGCCAAGCCTAAGCTCAAGCCTAAGCGCCAGCCTCAGCCTCAGCCTAATCCTAAGCTTAAGACTAAGCTAAAAAATCTGCCACTCACCACAGTATCGCTCCATAAAGGCTGCTCATCCTCGGAGCAAGCGCACCGAATATAGCGGCGCCTACGGTAAGTCAGGCACCATTTAAGAAGCATTTTTAGAGGATAGGCAGCTCGGAATAATTCGTTTAAAGTATAAAAAATTAATAAGAATCAATATTGCTATTCTAGATTATTATACGATCGAGATCTACTAATTTTTCCGATTACGCGTTTTTTGTAGTAATTATGTAATTTGTAATAATTTAATGAATAGCTAGAGCTTTAATGGTTAAAAAATAAGGAATAAAGATATTGTATAAAATATAGAAAGTTGAGCGTTAAAAATAGGGTTTAGACAGCTAGAAACTCGAATAAAGCCAAGTCAAGTACGACTTTTACAGTAGCAAATGTAAAATAGTGCAGTCTCGTCTTTAGAGACTATTAATAAGTGATTGAAAGGGGCCACATCGTCTTCGTCTTTTCTTCGGGATCGATTCGAATGGGTCAACAATGAGTTGTGAAGGGAAGGAGGGAAGAAGGGGAAGGAAACCCCCTCGGGGTGGACACAACCACATCTTTCCAGCCGAAATGTCTACAAATAGCGGGCGGACACTATGGGGGCGATTGCTGCTTCCGAACAACAATAATAGACTGTGAATCGGTGGGGTACTGTACTTTGGGTATCTATGGCCTTAAAAATGCAAAAAAAAAGGAAACTAGAACCCCTTCAGGTGATATCAAAATGCCAGGAAAAAGGCTGAAAAATCACTCAAAAGAATTTTAATGAGATGTTTCTCGCACTGCACTGCTCGAGACGGTACCAGGTACTGTACAAAATTGAAACATGATGAGTTGTTTTGATACTTTTTAAATTGATTTAAATCATGTAATTGTCTTTTAAACTACTCAAAATATCACTACGGTATCAGGAACAATATTTTAAATATAAATAATACGTTTAAGAAGCATTGCTGCGGTGATTACGGTACTTAAAATCGTCCTCTAAACACACCGAAAGCAGGATTATTCTTGCGAAATTCCGCTTTTGAGATATCTGTATTTTTTTAGTGATCCAAAGTCTCAATAAAGTAGCGGTTGCGGTATACAAAAAATTATTATTAAATTTAAGAAACTACCTAATTCGAAAACCCGGGAATCCGTTGTGTGCGCGATCGGCAGAGAGTCGGGGCTGAAATGACTTTACGTCCGGGTCGAGGAGGAGATCCGGTTGAATGGCCCTAAGGGCACCAAAAGAAATGAGAGAGAGAGAGAGAGAGAGAGAGAGCAACAGGGCTGTAAAATGACATGGGCCACTTGTCTGTCCATGGAGGATCAACGGAACGAAGGGTGGGGGAGGAAGGGCCAGTGATATGAGTCAATGGCCTGGAGGCGAAACTTTTCCGATTCGATGTTTAGCTTTAAAGCGCGGTAGTAGAGTTCAAAATTACCTTCACTATACCGGAATTAAAATTCTACTGATTAGGCGAAGCACTAATAGATATTTGATTTGGTTAGAGTTTCAAACCAAGAATACCTTATACAAATTTGTACGCACTAATGGCTTTTGTGGCGTGGAAGACGCCTGCTTGATGTAGCTACTATTAGTGCATATTGTCGGCGCATTACCGATCGCCCAAAAGATTTGTAGTTTGTACCCTGGAAAAGTTGCTAATTAACCGAAAAAACGTTTCAAATTTTTGAGCGCATGGCCGCGTAGCTGATTAGCATCAAAGTCAACACTAGCGCGGATTTTGGCGTTTTTTACGCATTCTTACGCATAAATTCCATGTCATTTTTAACTACATAGTGTCTGATTTGCTTCAATTTCCGCACTCCATTACTTGCTAAAATAATCCCTAGTTTTTTGCTTCGAAATTTTTTTGGGTTAAAATGGCCAGGACGGGTAGGATTTCGAGGATTCCGTGCATTAATGAAGGTAAAACCCGAAGGATTAAGAGGCAAAGAAGAGAAATATCCGGATCTCCCCACCCCGGACGCAAATCTTTGAAGAGCACCAGAGCGCTCGGCTCGGCGACTCCGCGGGGGTGAAATGGTGCGGCTAAATGGAGAGGCGTGTGCTGGACGGCACATGGTTAGAGATAAGATATTGGTCTGTCGTTGCCAAGGAATCCGAATTGGTGTCGCTGCTAATCAGTGCACACTTTAAAGATGCTCCCTTATCATTTCACCCAACCGGGGTGCACCTCATGACGCGCACATTGGGAGCGAGGAATGGTTCGATTCTGGCCTGGGAAGCAATTGAGACGCCCAAGCCTGAGTCTAAGCTAAGCCTAAGCTAAGCCTAAGCTAAGCCTAAGCTAAGCCTAGCTTAAGCCTAAGCTAAGCTAAAGCCTAAGCTAAGCCTAAGCTAAGCCTAAGCTAAGCCTAAGCTAAGCCTAAGCTAAGCCTAAGCTAAGCCTAAGCTAAGCCTAAGCTAAGCCTAAGCTAAGCCTAAGCTAAGCCTAAGCTAAGCCTAAGCTAAGCCTAAGCTAAGCCTAAGCTAAGCCTAAGCTAAGCCTAAGCTAAGCCTAAGCTAAGCCTAGTTAAACCGCGCTACAGTACCCTCCGCTTCAGCACAAAATCGATATTTAGAAAGTAAGAAATCCCGCCGCTTTTACAGCGTAAAGTAACTTACCCAAAAGCGGCGAGCCATCGTCCCGAGTCTCGGATTCCCGAAATGACCCTTCTCAGGGGGTAAGCCCCCCTTATTGACAAAACTTAAGGGGAGGGAACAGCTGTGCTTTTCATCTTTTCCCTAATCCCCAACCCGGCACATGGCCCCGGGCATATTTTCGCGTGTCTAGACGAGATGCTCATAAACGAAAGGGTTAGCTTTGTTAGCCTATTTTAGCTATTTTGAAATATAGCCGTTTAAGATATACCAATTTTAAACTACGTTATTTGCATTATTACAATGTTTTTTACTGCATTTTGAGCTCGGCAAAAAGGCCGCATCATCGTTTTGAATAATTAAACGGGCTTTTTCACTAACAAAAACCAAAAAGATGGGTTTTAACGGATTGACTAGACCAAACCATCAAATTTTTATAAATATACCGTATCCGCTCTACTACGTTTACAAAACGTGGCATGATTGAAACCATTTTCTTATTCAAAACTGGACGTAAAATTGCTTTTTTTGTCGCTTTGCGTGCTTTTTTTCAGCCAATGACGACAAATTTAAATACTTAAAAGCTTATTTAATAAATGCTTGTAACAAATTATATCACCAAACTTAAACTATCAGTATTCCCGTTAATACATACCCAATAAAACTCACATCATTCCGGCTGCCAGCCAGCAGACGGTACTGCCGATACCACGTCATTTTTAGTGTTTGGGTTATTGCGTGGAAATGAGGATGTAGAAGATGCCTGAAAATTTCAAAGGATGGTTTTACAGTAGTTTTCCCAAAAAGGAGAAACAGTAGAAACAGTAGAAAACGGTGTGAACTTTAGAAAACAATGAAGTGTTCCGCACCCTTGTTCACGGCGCGAGCAAAACATTATGGAAATGCGCTTGTGAATCAGCGGGGGGAAAGGCGGGCGGAAAGGGCACAAAATAGAATGGTCAAGCTTTGGAGGGTGATGAAATGCTTCAGAGTACAGATTTTACAAAATACAAAATGACCAAGAAAAATGGAAAACTGGGAAGTTCTGAAATAGCAAAAATTAAAAACTGAGAGGAATGACGCATTAATAGACCCTATTTTCTATATACGATTTTTTCGGTAATGCAAATTATTAAAAATCGAAAACTAAGCAATGATACCCCGCGTCTGCAGCGCGACATT
Organism: Mesorhabditis spiculigera; assembly: GCA_958295435.1. Classification (NCBI taxonomy): domain Eukaryota; kingdom Metazoa; phylum Nematoda; class Chromadorea; order Rhabditida; family Rhabditidae; genus Mesorhabditis; species Mesorhabditis spiculigera. Next base: position 7,585 of record CATQJA010000168.1, read on the forward strand.
ACCGATGATAAAGAAAAGAATATATTTAGGATACTTTAAGCATATTAAAGTATAGTAAGGTAAGGTAAAGAATACGTTACGTATATTTACTTAACTCTAACAAAATGCGTGATGGGTTATTTCGTTAATGCGTACAAGAAAAAAATTACTGTAGAAAGCAACTTTTCGTGAAGCACTTAAATTTCCACGTGCTCCGTTCGACCTCCATTAACCTTGTGCTTTCCAAAAATTCCCACGAACCAGACGCTTCCGGTCCCGACCGACCTTCCGGCAACGCCTATCACCCGCGGATCTTCGATTTTTTTCGGGCCGGGTGTCCCCCGATTCCGCCCAAGTAATGTGAACGGAGCTCTGGGGGAAAGAACTTTGATGGTGATCGGGACATCGAAAAAACAACGGCGGTGCTGAAACTCCCACAAAATGACTTGATAGCCGTGCTGGTGGCACATTGTGATCCACGATTTATGGTTAGGTGTAAAGAGAACTCGGGTGGACTTGAAAATGCCAAAAAAATGATTTTTAAGGGATTTGGAAGTGTGAAAATCGACCCTTACACCGGCTGGGTGTCGACAACGTTTCCTTAGCCGAAAACAGCTGGTTATTCCTGTAATATTAAGCACAAAGTATCAAAAAAATAAGACCCACTGACCTTTCCCCACTTATAAAACAGGGTCCAACAAAAATATTTAGCGATCCGCGGGGAGGACTACACAGGTGAGTGTAAATAGGCAAGCAACGTTCCGGGAGGGCCGCCGGTATTCCCCCGTTTCTTTGGGTCTTTCGCCTCTCTCGCTCTCACTCTCTCTCTCTCTCTCTCTCTCTCTCTCTCTCTCTCTCTCCCACCCTCGCACCCATATTTTCTTCCCCCTCAATAAGATGTGGTTGATTTGACAACGGCGAGGAAAACAATGTCATACGCTTCCCCCGGTTCCATGTGGCGAAACACCGGAAATGCGCCGCCACTAGAAGGGAAGTGTTGACCCTCAGGAAATGAGTGAATAAAAATAGGAGCTAGCAGTTAATGGATTATAAATTTGGGTATTTAAGCTTATTAGAAAGGTCTATTGAAGAGAGGAGTAGTATCACTGATGAACGCATTTTTTAACTATTAAAGGCGCCAAAAAGGCAAATACATAGCCATTCAATGGCAAGGAAGATACGCAAAAGAAACGCTGCCGCCTAAGAATATGAGCTAAAGTCTTACGGTATCTGCTATCCAACAAAACTGATTGCAAAGACTTTTATGGGGTCCTAGAAGGAAACGGGGTACGGTATCTAGAAACAATTTGATCCAACGGTAGCTAAGAACGCTTTAGGGCTTAGATTGCTAAAGAAGCAAGCAAGTCATAAGGCTACCGTATCAAGGAACAAGCGTTAGCTTACGGTAGCTCTCAATACATACCCAAAGACAGCACAGTGCGCAACGCTCCTTGGTACGGTACCAAGTAATGCTTACGAACTTTGGCCATCTAAGGCCTCTTCAGTCTCTTTAAAGTGAAAAATATACAAAAAAACGTCGGAATTGACTGTGGTATTCGAGGGTGCGAGCAGGTACACGTTACAAGCGCCGCTTTGCGCGTCGCGGATAACAAAAATCCATAATAATGACTTGTCCGCCCCTTTAAAGTATCCAAAACCACAGAAATTATGGACTGTACGGGATACAATAGCTATAAGGAGCTGAGCGGGATATGACAACTCAAAATCCGCTCTCGAATGTCCCGACTGACCATACCCGTCCTACCGGACGGTAGTGGTAGAGCAGTGGTTATGGTGGTGGTGGTGGTGATGGTAGATCTTCACCCCCAGCCTTCTCCATCCATTCCCCCTCTGTCCATTTACGATTCGACCGGTTCCCCCCTTGATTGCTCCTTTTTAATGTGGGTGGGATCTGTGTCCTTCTCCTTTTCCCCTCTCCCCCCATTTCTAAGCAAATCGAAGCGCGCACCGGAAGTGTATTTTTAGAGGAGGGGCTCACTTTTTGGGTGCAGCGACTCATTGCAGAGTGGAATTACTCAATGTGTATGATGTTGATGATGCGGTGGACAATATTACACAATAGCTTCCGGAAACTGCGCTAAAACTGGGAGTTGAGGCATCAGGTAAGGGTTATTTAAAGGGGCCCCGCACACAATTTCGCGCACTGGTTCTCTCTCTCTCTCTCTCTCTCTCTATCTCTCTAGCTCTTTCGCTTTCTCCCCCTTACTCACTCGCCTTCTCTCTCCCACTCTTTCTCTCCCTCTCTCTGTCTATCCTCCTTCTTTCTCACTTTCCGGCGTTAAACATATAAAAACGTCATTTGGCGCTAAAAGTAGCTGTCGAGACCTAGTCACAGGAGGGGTAGATTCTTTCGTTTTCAGCTTCTTTAAAGTAATGGTGGCAAAAGGCTAGAGCATGATCCAGAGAGAGAGAGAGAGAGAGAGAGAGAGAGAGAGAGAGAGAGAGAGAGAGAGAGAGAGGAGAGAGGGGGGGCACGGAAGAGAGGGCAAGGGAGAGCGAGAGAGAGATGAGAACGACCTAGAGAGATAGCGACTTCAGCGATCGACATAACAAATTACTTTGTGCGAGAGATAAAAGTGAGAGCGATATCTAGAACGATAGAGCCAAAGAAAATAGGAGAACGAGGATAAAACAATGAAATCTGGAAAAACTGTGAAAACAATAAAATTGTGCCTGAATGGCCATTTTCTAGCATATCTAGACAATAGTTCATTTTCAGCCAAGTAAGTTTCAGTGCCCTTGTACCGCCTCCATATTTCCAAACGGCCGCAGCCGGAAACCCCCCCCCCCCACCCCCACAAGTGCACTATAAATTCGAGTGATGCCATCAGCTATCACTCACAAAACATGGCCCGTTTTGCTCTTTCCGTCCCTCTCTCCAGCAAAGTACCCGCTTGTCAGAGAATTGCTCGGGATCTTTGTTTTGACCGTTTTTATGTGGGGTTTGATTGGTTTGTTGAGCAGTGAACTTTGAATTTCTAATAGAATTATTACGATATTTTTATTAACTGTAGTTTTTAACGGCGTGAAAAACTGGACAAATAGCTTTGATAGAACAAAAAAGTGTCCTTAAAAAAGGTTCGGTAGTGAATTCCGATTTCCACGGTTTAGGTATCCGTCGAAATCACTTGGCGATCTAAAAATGAATGTTCTCTCCAATTTTCGAAATTCTAGAGTTATTTTGCTGATTTTTCGGAATTTTTTATCCAAAAGTTCAACATTTTCTCCAAAAACCAAATTTTTAAACGGCATTTAAACGGTGCTTTCACAAATAGCTCTTAAAAAGTTATTGTTCATAAAACAGTAACAATTGTGAAAAAATGCGATTTTTTAAAAACCCTGTTCAAAACATGCATCAGGAATTGGCGTTCTTCTCAAAAATATTATGAATCTAATAAAAAGAATACAATTTCAAAAATAGAGCAAACGACTCTCTTCGTCAAAATCCAAAACTTCAATCGAATTCCTGAAACAATAAACAGGAAAAGCCGATTTTGAGGATGAGCTCAAAAATTTCCGACTCCACGAAAGCGCGGCGGCTGGAAAATGGATGTATGGCGGGAACCGTGGCCGGTACATAGACCGTCGGCCTGCCACCAATCCATCATTCATCCAACATCAACCTTTCGGGATATCCGACTTTTTATCCTCTCTCTCTCTCTCTTTCTCTCTCTCTCACGCTCAGCTTTTTTCTTGAAAACGACAGAGACGCGCTGGTCCCGCGCACTCTGTACAGGACGATCAACGCCGGGCCGGAAGCCGTGGAATGATGGTGTCGATAGGAGTTGGATGGAACAAGGACGAATCCTTGGGGCAATCCGGAATGGATCACGTGCCCCTCACATTCGAGCGGGAACAGCTGATGTTTTGGAGGCGGTGCGCGGGTTTTTAGGCTGGAGAGAGAGGAAGAGAGCGAGAGAGAGCGAGAGAGATAGAGTAAGAGAATGCCGACTTTTGGATCTCAAAAATACTGTAGGTGTGTTTGTTTGTGGGTTTTTAATAGCCCGTCTGTCGCCCAACTTCGAGCAGTTCAATCTCTTTTGGCGTGAAGGACAGACCGATAGACAAGCGGCAAGAGGCTGTACAGCGAGAGAAAGAAAGAAGAGAGACAGAGAGAGATAGAGAGGGAGAGAGAGAGAGAGAGAGAGCGAGAGAGAGAGCGTCTGCGAGAGACTGAGGGGAACAGAGAGAGGTAGAGAGATAGACGGTTCGAAAGAGCATTCAAACGTGCTTTTTGCAGTCTCAGACATTCAAACTCACTGTGTTTACTTCAATTATGGAACCGGACTTGACTTTCTAGCACAACTTCAAGCAGTTCAACCCACTTTAAAGGGACAATCCGTCCCCGAATCACTTTATCCTCATTGTCCATAATGTACAGGTACGAAAAGACTCAAAACATCACTTATCCGAACATGATCGAATTCGTCTGGCTGTTGAAGCCGCCCTGCTTTTGGCTCTGGTAGCTGCCCCAGCTGTTATGGGATGATTGGACGATGCCGGGGAAGTTCCCACCCATTCCGGCTGCTGGAAAATGTTAAAATAGGATTTTGACGGCCAGAATCCGTCTTTATTTTCTAGCCAAAACCTTAAAGGGGATGAGCAAGCATCTGTTGATCCCCCATCTGGGAGGCGGGATCAACCGCTGGCAAATTGCCAACTGGGAGAGAGAGGACGCCCAGGTAAGAGGCGCAGAGATTCCCCCGCGTAGCCGATTGACATATGCCCGCGGTACCATTTTAAGAATTTTCTTACCCATTTGCCCAAACGACATGCCAGGGAAGCCGCCAAATTGTCGTCTGGCTCGCTCATGGGGTCTAGAAAACACAAATTAACAGGGCTTTTTTATGCTTTAGGCAATTATGCTTATGGAATTTAGAAGTGTTTAGATTGTAAATTTGCGGTATTAGGATCTTTAAAAAAGCCGTTTTACTTAAAAGATTAGAAGATTAACATTATTGATGAAACAAAATTAATTAATGAAATTTGCTATAGCTATATCAGCTCCGAAATTTTTTTGCTCGACTCACTTGGTAGCATCGCGAGATCCCAGCTCCTCCGCTGGTCTTGCAAAAATCGTCGAAATTCCGAAGACCGCAATGAGCGCGAGAAGGAGCACGATTTTGGCCATTTTACAGCAGAAATTAGTCTTCAATTTAAGCTACTATCTAGCCCTGATGAACTCTGGATTTTATACCTTAACCCCCACCCACCTAGTGGCCGAACACCCTAGAGGGTAGCCCGAAATTCGGCAAGTGTCCTCAAAAATCCGGGAAGTGAGGCATTTTTCTCAGAAATATTGCTCATCCTCCCAGCTGGTATCTACTCGGTGATTTTTCAGGCTCGGCGAGTGCAGGTGAGTGAGAGTAGCTCATTTTTCTCTGGAGCTAGAGAGGGAGAGAGAGCGAGATAGAGAAAGAAAGAAACAGGGAGAGAGCGAGAGAGAGAAAGAGGGATATGGATAAAGCAAGGCTGCGTCCGTCCTTTATTCGACCACAAATCCACAAAGATTGCAAAGACACTTCATGTCAATTTACACACAAAAATACACACAAAACGAGGATCGCATCCGTTCAGTCCATTTGTTTCTCGTTGTTTAATATGGGCACGGTCCGTCAAAGTTCATCGGTGCGCTGCTCATCTGGAATTCAAATTAAAGCGGTCCAGACTTAAAAGCGAACCCTAGATTTCTCTTCTGCGGCCTCCTCTTCTTTGATTTCCTTCTTCTTCCTGAAAATGATGATAAATTTATCTGTTCCATAGACTTCCGTTAGGCTTAGCGTAGGCTTGGCTTGGGCTTAGCTTAGGCTTAGCTTAGGCTTAGCTTAGGCTTAGCTTAGGCTTAGCTTAGGCTTAGCTTAGGCTTAGCTTAGGCTTAGCTTAGGCTTAGCTTAGGCTTAGCTTAGGCTTAGCTTGGGCTTAGCTTAGGCTTAGCTTAGGCTTAGCTTAGACTTAGCTTAGGCTTAGCTTAGGCTTAGCTTAGGCTTAGCTTAGGCTTAGCTTAGGCTTAGCTTAGGCTTAGCTTAGGCTTAGCTTAGGCTTAGCTTAGGCTTAGCTTAGGCTTAGCTTAGGCTTAGCTTAGGCTTAGCTTAGGCTTAGCTTAGGCTTGGCTTAGTCTGAACTTAACTACCTGCAGAGCGGGATACAAATCGCGACACAGCTGGCAATGTAGCAACAGCAGCAGCAGCAAATCAACAGGGCTGGAAGGAGACGAATTTCAAGATGGATTAAAGGGAGTGTTGATGCGAAAATATAGGCTCTTACTTGGCTAAGATCCGACAAGGACAAGCCAAAATAAAGCACACAATAGCGAATTTTAAGCAAATTTAACTTATTGCGACTGTTTTGGGAGCGTAGTTTTCAAGACCTAGTCGACGCGATGGGTCGATTCTAGCACTTTCTAAAGAGGGTGGGTCAGTAAGTCAGACAGTCTCTGGCTTACAGTGCTCTTTTGAAAAGACAAGGAAGTGGGGGCAAAGTGGCCCCTCCACAGGTGTGAAATCAGTCTTATTCTGAAACCAGCGCCCAAAACCCGCTTCGCGGGCCTTGGGCGCTGGAATTGGGCCTTTGCATGAAAAATTTGACTTTCCGATAGCTCGGGTCCTTCGGACCCCTTCCCCCCACCGACCACACACGCGCGGGCAAATTGCAAGAATGAGGAAATTTGTATTTTTTCATATTATGCAAATTACCCCCAAAAATGAATAAAACCGGCTTTAACTTTGTAAACTCGTATTTTATCGAAATTCTGAAAACGCCATCGGAAAGAGGAGGGTCGATTCCCCCAAGTGACAAAAAATCAGCGCAGTTGGGACACAGGAAGGCCCTCAAATCGGGCCTCGAAAGTGACATCCACACACACACACAGAGATACACTCCAAAATTATATAAGGTAGGATTCGGGACACTCGTCCTTTCAATTCACCTCCTCCCATCCTCCCAACCCATTCATTCCATTTCACAATAAAAACCCACCAAAAATAATCCCGAAGAGCATCTGGCCTTCAGCTTTAGCCGAGGGCCCATCGTGAGCATCCGTCCGGGGTGGGTGCTGAGGGGTGCGTGGTCGATCTTGGGCATCGAGTACAGTAGCAAGGAGGGCGAGGGCAGCGAATAGTGGACGCCACATCGGGGGCCAGGATTTGGGGGTTAATCAGGGTCGAATTTGCTCTGGTTGAGATCGAGGTCGATATGCTAATTCAGAACCCAAATATATTTTCTAAGTGGACGTGAAGAAAGACGAGAGAGAGAGAGAGAGAGAGATGAGAGAGGTGAGAGAGAGCGATTGAGAGCGAGAGAGTGATACAGCGTGGGAGAGGAAGAGAGAGAGAGAGAGAGAGAGAGAGAGTAAGTGAGAGCGAGAACGGGAGTCGGAGAGAGGGATAGTGTGAGAGTGAGAGTGCGAGAGAGCGAGTGAGAGAGAGAGCGCGCGCGCGAGAGAGAGCGAAAAAAGACAGCGAGCTAGCTCAACCGAAAGCTAGCAATTTTACATACCCATTTCTCGCACTATTTGTTTTTCTTTATTCTCACCCCCCAATAGGTGTCAATAGGCCAGTAACGGAAAACTGGTCTCCCCGGCAGCCCTTTCCTTTTGCTGACCTTATTTGGCACATCCGCCCCGATGGATTGATAATGGCTCCCCCCCCCCCAGCCCTTCGCTGCCCATCCATTAATAACTGACCGCCAGCCAATAAATACGTTCATAATTATTGGATTTTCAACCAGAAAATTTGTTTTTACTTAGCTAAGCCAAGGATAAGTTGATTTTTCTCTCCTCGATCGATACCGTACCCAAGTTTAGGCCTCTATAAAGCCGCACTAATTACTTTTTCGTCACCTGAAAAAGCACTTTTTCTTTTTCAGGTGACGTAAAGGGTTTCGCAAATTAGAGGCATTATAGCGAGTGGATTGTGCGTTGTTTTTGAAGGTCTGATGGACTGGTAGGTATAGGTGGAAAATATACTTCGCCAACCACCCCGGGTGGTACCACCCCTAGGGGTGGTTGGAGGGTGGGGCGGGGGGTGGTTGGGGGTGGTCGTAGGGGGTGGTTGGGGGTGGTCAAAGGGGGTGGCTGGGGGGTGGTTGGGGGGTGGTCAATGCATTAGCCACCCCACCCCACCCCTTACAAAATTTTTTCATGATTTGACAATAAAAGCTTTTTCGAGTCAGATATGGTCCCTCAAAGACAATGTAGCCGGAAGATTTATTGCCAAATCATGAAAAAATTTTGTAAGGGGTGGGGTGGGGTGGCTAATGCATTGACCACCCCCAACCACCCCTCTGACCACCCCCAACCACCCCCCACGACCACCCCCAACCACCCCCCGCCCCACCCTCCAACCACCCCTAGGGGTGGTACCACCCGGGGTGGTTGGCGAAGTATAGTGGAAAAACAGAAAGCGGTTTTCCCCCCGCGCTAACGGTCCAGAACCTAAAGATTTTCAGAATTGCGCTAACAGTGTTTTTGCGTTGGGAAAACGGGTACTGGACTATTAACGGGGGGTGGCGAGTGTTGGCTTTAGAGATGTACGGGCCGGTTGCAAAAGAGTTTGTTTCCCCGCGAAAAAAATCCGTCCCCCCCCGTTAACAGCTCAATAGCGAAAAATTTTAAATCAAGCGAAGGTTTTAAGTTTTTTCAAACTTTTCCGCTACCAGTTATCGAATCAAAAACTCCCCATCCGAACCGCCCTGCCACGCGTTCCCGAGGCGTTTTTCGCTGTGACAGCAGGGTTTTTTCTTCTTTGCCTGTGTGGCATTCTCCATTGCCTTCCCTTGGCTCCTCGACCCCAGCAAGCGGGGGGCAAAACAACTTTTTCGTTGCCAGCCGCTCCTTCTCTTTCCTATCACAGGCCGGGGGAACGGCGGCCTGCTTTCGGATATGCTCGTTTATGGTCAGTTTTGCGTTTTGTTTCTTTATCCGGTTTTTTTTAGAGGAAAATAGGGTTTATTTTGGTAAAAGGTTATGATTTTCCGCTTTTCTGAGCAGTTTCAGGTGCGACTACTGTGCCCATTTTTGTATTTAATAACAAGAATTTATGTTTTGCTGGTATTTAATGATTTTCAGCACATTTAACTGCCGTAATCCATCGTTTACGTCCCATTATTTCGTCGATATTAGTCTGTATTCTTCCTTATTAAGCCTGGCTCTAGGCAAGCTTTTGAGCTATTTCTACCGCCCTCACATTTCCCTTAATTCAGCACGTACCTTTAATACTGTTTTTTGATAACGAACTCTATTGCTCCTTTTTATCGATTTTTTGCAGTGTCATTTACTAAAGAGAGATCCAGTTCCAGATGCATTCCGTAGATGAACAACTCCCAGAACCCACGACTTCCTGGGGCAGCGACGAAGAGGATTTTCATTACCCGAAATCGATTTCCCGCGTATCGAGTTATGGATCATTGGATCAAGTGAGCAGATCTACAGGGATTAGAAAGTGTTCTTTATCGATACCCAGCCGATGGGCAAGCAAATTTCTATACAGCGGTAGCGAAAATTTAGCTATGAAAATCAGAATTAAGTTACAACGATTCGTTCAGGAAGTACAAGCGGCGTGCGAGCGGCAATACTCGGCCGACGGGTTGGATCAGCTCAGCTTCTGCTTGAGTGAGGTGAGTAGGGGGACGTTTAAGGGATTATCAGCCTTAAGTTCACGATACTTTTGGAAAAAATGATGATTTGAGGTGTCCAAGATATAGATATCTTCCTTAAAGGGCTAGCTCAGCCAATAAAACAAAAGAATTTCCGCGGCCAGGAGTCGAACCCTCTCTGCGTTTCTGTGTCTGCGCCTCTCTCATTTCTCCGATCTCTAATAGCTGCCGTAATGGGGGACTGTTCGGGCACACTGTGCCAACGTCCATAGTGTCCCAAGGTACCAGCCCAAGCTCTAAAAGTTGAACCAGCCCTTTAAATCAAATTAGTTAAAAGTAGCGTCCGGAAGTCCATTAGAGATCAGTTGTGTCAGCCTTAGGGTTGTTTTTAGTATCGTAATGTATCGGAGGAGCGAAAGAAAGAGAGAGAGAGAGAGAGAAAGAGAAAGAAAGAGAGAGAGAGAGAGAGAGAGAGAGAGAGAGAGAGAGAGCGAGAGAGAGAGAGAGAGAGCATCGTGAAGGCATGTGGAGGGGGTGTTGATCGGATCGATGGGTGTTGTGTGCCCTGGGGGCATCCCCTTTCTTTCCTATCCACGATCCACCAGCGTACACCCGGCAAAAAACAAGTGATCTTTGCACTTTGCCCTCTACCATCCGTATACATTTTTAGCGCCTTTGCATGGATTGATTAGGCCATGTAAAGACCTGGAAAGCTCTCAGAAAAAGCTGCTCTCGGCATCCAGAAAAATAATGATTTTGATTCAGGGTCATTTACTTAGATTTTTATAGCCTACTGGGAAGCTTGGATCCCGATGATATAATATTTTAAAGGTATTTTGATACTAAAATAGCCATACTACTAATTTAGAACAAAATAAGAATCTCGGGCCAAAAACACGAGCAGAAATACTTGTTGTTTCCCGCCTCTATTTGCCGATTCTCGATTCTATTTTCTCGCCGGGGCCCCCCGGCCGGCCCCATCAGATACCGGGACCTGTATTCCCTAAGTCAGAAAAGACAGAAAAGTTTGTACAGTTCTACCTCCACGCGGGCCGATCTTGGTATTCTAAAGGGCAACACACTTTCCCAGGCTCCTCCCCTCCCCCATATACCAGTTTTGCCCTCACCTTTCAGTCACGTGGTCCCATATTTTGGCATCGGTTCAGCCCTGATTTTGATTTGACAAAAGATTTTCGGCTGTCTGCTGATTGATAACTTTTTGTGGTATATTTTGGGATTAAAGCTGTGGAAATTTTATGATTATTATTTTTTCGCATGCATGTTTTCGCATTTTTTCGCAAATTAGGCTTCATTGGTACGCCTGAGCTGTATCCAGAGATGCTCAAATTTTTCGATAAGGCGTTTTTGGTTAATGTATACTTTTAGATAGTTTCCGGAGCTTTTTTAGTGGGATAAAGACGTAAAAAAACTCTAAAAAGTGCGTAAAAGACATTTTTCAAATCATAATTTGCATATATTGACTGTCCCTGCGCCTTCAAAATTTTCTTATTACGTTAAAGCACCTCCGAATTCTGCTAAACATTGCTAAAAAAATTTCTTCGGAAACCTAAACCTAAGCCTAAGCTATACCTATGGCTAAGCCTAAGCCTGAGCCTACGCCTAAGCCTAAGCCGAAGCCTAAGCTTCTCCCTAAGCATAGGCCTAACCCTGAGCATAAGCCTAATCGCAAGCCCAAGCCTGAGACTCAAAGTCAAAGTCTCCTTGATCCCAGTTTCGTGCCGACCAGAACAATTTCGGCCCCATTTCCGAAATGCTGTCAATTTTCGGCTTCCCCTGTCGAACAGTGGACTTTGCCCGGTTCCCGGTTGTATTTTTCCTCCCCACCCCCTCTTCCCGGACATTATCGCCATCTTTTTGGTTCTTTATTTCTCTAATCCTCTTCATTTCTCTGGTCTCTATTCCCTATCCCTGACAGCAATTCTAGCCCGAGCCCGCACACCCAAAAAAAAGTTGATCGCGGCTTATCGTTGGGCTAGCCCAGAGGCCATTCTATCCCTGTAAATTTCGTGGGTGCTCTTGGTTTTTGATTGTTGTTTTCACTTCCTTTTAGCTATAGCTAGATTCATTTTAAAGGGAATGGTGAGTTTCATTCCATACCCTTTCCATGCAACAGAAGGCTACTAAAGGCTCCAAACGACGCTTAGAAACGGGTCTTGATGGTCCGACGGGTCCTGACATTCGAACAAAATTTCGTTAGCTGTCGAATTTTGGCATTTTTGTCGAGACCTAGTCGATGGTGGGGTGATTTTTGCCTTTTTAGTCCCTTTAAGGGGATAGAGCTTTCAAGGATTCGGCTTTCGCTACGGTAGCCCTTTCTCTACAATTCCAAAAAAACTTCAAGCATGTTTTTCTAAAAATTTGCGGAAACGTCGAAACCTAATCGATGGAAGTCGACGATTCCTGGGTGTCCTAGTCCCTTTAGAGACTCTCCTGGTCCGCCGCCTTTACCCGCGTAACCTCGTAAGACCTAAAGCTTAAAAACTAGTTTTGGAGTAACTTTTTACAAAAACCTGCTTCCGAAGTTTTACAGCAACAATTTTTTTTACGAAAATTCGGAAAATATTCATAAAAATTTAACATTTGTATTTTTACGCTTTTTAGCAGTTAAAATTTGTTAGATCAAACCTGTCAGCTCTCCCCAATTTTCCACTGTCCACGATCGACAACAACAAATATGACGTCACGTGCTCCCGCGTGGCACAGACTGTTCTCCTTGACGATTCTCCCTTGCTACCCGTTTGCACTTTATCTCGAATTTTTCCTGCCGAATCTCGTGGGGAGACTTGCAAGCTTCCGCTGGGGTACTTTGGACGTTGGAAATTTAATCCTGGACAAAGATATGATCGATTTTACTATAACTTTCTGGGTTTTTCAGGTCGTAACCAGTTAGCTCAGTGTCTATACCCAATTCTTTGTTTCCTGCTAGTTTCTATTTACTAAATTTTTCTGTTTTCTTGTTTTTTTTCATCTATGAAAATATTTTCTCTCTCACTCTGTCCGCTTCTATCTCTCGCCTTCGTGGTCTCGCTCTGCCTAATCTCTCGCCTTCTTGATGCCTCTCGATTTGCAGCTATCTCTCGCTCGCTATCTGTCTCTCTCTTTCTGCTTCCCTCTTGTCTCTCGCCCGCTAGATGGTTCCCTCTCTCTCTCTCTCTCTCTCTCTCTCTCTCTCTCTCTCTCTCTCTCTCTCTTTGTCTCTCTCGCTCTCCCTCTCTCTCTCGCTCTTTTTGTCTCTCTCGCGCTCTCTCTCCCTCTCTCTCGCTCTCTCTCTCTCTCGCCT
>CATQJA010000169.1:0-39348 GCA_958295435.1 Mesorhabditis spiculigera
GTCTGGTATGTAGCGAGATTCGCCGGGTTTTGTCATGTCTGTCTGTCGGTATGTCTCTCTCTCTCTCTCACTCTCTGTCTGCCCATTGGTACGAATGAATGCGTGAGAAGTGTCTCTCCCTCTCTCTCTCGCACCCATCCCGATGCCGTCGACGTCACCGGGGCCAACCAGCCCCTTTTCCCGCCCTTCTACCATTGGATGGATGGTCCGTTGAGGGCACCCCATCCACCCAATCCAATCCACCCTCTTTTCTATCCCTTTAGCTGGACGGCCTTTGATCCCTCCCGCCCTTCACCATCTCGCTGGGCTGCTCGCCACACTCTCAGCCGGCTTGCAACGTTGGGCTTGCAATTTTTTTGCTGATCTATAGACTTTCTAAGTGGCATTTTTGCTGTCTTTATTGCCCTTACTTTTTTTGCTACAAACGCCAACCACGTAGGTAGGCAATACGTCCGCCGACGTACTTTACGCATCGACACGCGTCTATGCCTGCGCTTTTAAGGTAATTCAACTTGCTCAAAATCGATCCTTCCTGGCCCTAGGTCTCGATAACTACGCCCTGCACCTAATCACACAAGTGGCATACTTTTAACTTGCCCCGAAACACTGTTAGTTCCGTACACGCTGCATCTATTTTCAATTTCTCATAGCTGTCGAGAGCTGTAGGTCGCGGGAAGCTACTTTCCAGGCTTCCCCGCGTCCTTTAATTTAACCTCCCGTCGTTGAGAAGCTTTCAAGCATTGCCATTCATGATTTATGCCATTTCCAAGCTCCCATAAAGCCAGTTTTTGGCGTCTTCATTGATTTTCTTAGAAAAATTTTTCAAGAAATTGCTTTGGAAATCGTTCTACCCATAAATGTAGTAATAGTGAATTAGTTACCTTAATTTAAGTACTTACGTAAACTAGAGACTTTTTCGCGCTGTTTGATCTATCTTGAGGAAGCCCTTTTGGTAAATGCAAGCTTGTCAACAAGGGTGAACCCTTGCTCTTCGGATCTCCACCCAATCGATTTTTACTCGACATTAATCGTCGAAATTTATTTTACTTCTAGTTATTGTCTCTTAAAAAGGCTCTTTATACTCTTAATTTGCTCAATGTTAAATTGTTTTTCAGGTTTTTTACTTACAATTTTGAAAAATCAGGGCTGCCGCGCGAGTTTTCTTTCACATTGCATTCTTAAAAATTTGATGATTTCATTGATGTTTCAGAATCCACCCCGTTTCCACGTGGTCCAGGCCGCCGGCCCGTGCCCGTTTGTTTCGAGCGTATTGTGGCGTACAAATCGAGGGGTGGCCCTGGCGGGTACCCGTGATACGGCCACGTATGGCCCTGACACCATGGCCCTCCTCTCAGTGCTTACCATCATTTTTGCGGCTTTTATAGGACAGGTGAGTGAGCATGCGTCGTGGTTTGCGTATGTGTGTCGCGTGCGTCGCGTGCGTGACGGTTTGAGTCACGTGGCGCGTCGTTTGGGGCCTCGCTTGCGTGGCGGCTTGCGTCGCGTGCATGACGGCTTGCGTCGCGGCGCTTGCGTCGCGGCTTGCGTATGCGTCGCGGCTTGCGTCGCGTGCGTCTTGTCTTGCGTAAGCGTTGCGTGCGTCCATTAGAAACCTCGGCCCGTATTCTAAGATCTGCCCGGCCCCGAACACTTAAATCCAAAAATTTTCAGACCGATGCCTCATCAATATTCCTTGACTGGTCTTCGGAAATGCCGAATGGCGGTGTTCGGGCATTCGTCCTCGATTATTCGCCCCCAGTCGGCATTCCGCCTGCCGGGACACACTTGTCGAGGTGAGAGTTTTTGTCATAATTCATCATCCGTGATGTCGCATTTGTTATCGATGGCAACTCTTATTTTTCAGAAGTACCCAACAGTTGCTCCTCAATCAGACGATGCCCGCCACCGATTATTCCATATTTTTGACGGCATTGATGACAGATGGGTCGAGAAAGAACGTCTCCGAGAAGCATCTCCCTTCAAGTTGGTCCCTCTGTCCCTCTCTCCCCTCCCTCTCTCTCTCTCTCTCTCTCTCTCTCTCTCTCTCTCTCTCTCTCTCTCTCGCCATTCCCAGCTATGGTATTATCCGACTTACAAACATACCACTGTCGAACAGACACAGCGTGTCGCGTGCCGTTGAACAATAAGCCTGTTTGCCATCGGGCTTCCCCCGTAGCGTTGCGTAGTCATTTTTGCACCTCTGCTAGGGTGACCGTGATCATTTAAAGCATACTTACATAGATGAGCGTATGCTATGCATACGCTTGGCTACCTGGGGGGGCGGGAGAGAGGGTGAGCAGAGAAAGAGAGAGAGAGAGAGAGAGAGAGAGAGAGCTAGCGAGCGAAAAATCTATCCTAAACCCAGATCCAATCAATTAATGTAACACTTCCAGGCCCAAATCCGCCAATCCTGGACTCGATCGAGACGACCCCCACCGATGCGACCATCTCGTATTTTCCGCCTGAGGGCAGCGAGATTTCGTATTACATCGGTAAGGCGGTTTCCGGTCTCTTTTAAAGCTCCATCTAACGCCGTTTTAAAAAACAATCGGAAACGACAACAAACTGCGCCAAAACGTTAGCAAATATTTTGGCACGCACCGTTTTCAAATTTTATTATTACTACTGCTATAGCCTTTCTTGCGCCGATTCCACGTTTATTTCTTCAGAATATTTCCCCGTCGACCGCGAGGAATATGCAAATTTTGTGGAGACGAAGTCGGCGCTGGTGAAACTTCGCGGCCTCGATCCGTCAACGAATTTTCGGTTGCGGTATGGAGATTGTAAAATACATGCATACCCAATCGATTTTATAGCGTGCTCTCCGTGTTCCGCGGCGTGCCATCTACCGAATCGATCGATACGACATTTTCCACGAAAGGTACGTGAAAATTGTTGCTTGCTAAACATTGCTCGGCTCAAGTTCTAATAATTTTCCAAAACTGCATCGCCGCCTGGGTCTATTAATGCACGAATCGGGGAATCGGTTGGGTCGGGACTTTGGGAGGCTATTAATGCCTTTAAAGGGGTAGGAAAGCCGCGAATATTCATGTTTTTCGAGCCGCAACTCTCTGTCGAGACCTAGTGAAGAAAGGGCCGATTCTACGGTTTCTAGATACCTTTAAATGGCCCCTAAACACAACGCCTCCTAACCTTAATCGACTGGGGGCATTGCTGGCCCATTTCAGACCTCGGCTCGGGCGAGGACATGTCCCTCTTCACGATCAAAACCCTGCCCCCGGACCTCGACCTCGGCTCCGTGACGCTACCCACAATGACGAGTAAGGACGAGTGCCGAGCGGAGCGTTGTGGATACTGATATTTTATTAATTATTCTTTGAAAGAGACATATTCTAGTGCCTGATACTCGCTTTGAATCGACTTAATCATTTAACCTAATTTTTGGATGTTTTTTGAGTGTTTAGCATGGAAATTACTTATTTGAATGCTACGTTTTGGCCCGCAAAAATGCTTACAAACTCTTTTTCGATGCATGACTATTTTTTGCTTTCAAAAAAAAAAGGATGATTCTAAGAGATTTCCCAAGCTTCCGCAAATCTACTAATTCCGCTGGCAGGTTTTGCTTTATGTAATGCTTTCTAAAAACTTTGATATACTTAAAGCGTTGGGTATCGATGATAATGTGTGAGTGGGCCTGATATAGGCTTAGGCTTAGGCTTAGGCTTGGCTTAAGCCAGGCTTTGGCTTAGCTAAGACTTCCGCACAACTAAAATATCCTTTTAGACGGCTCGAAAGAAAAGGAATACGAATACGCGTCGAAAGAAGATTATCAAGGCGCCGGCGGAGCTGCCAATAACCTGGTGGAAGAGCAGAAGAATCAGGTTCGAGCTTTTGGTGTGGATTTTTCGGAGTGTGCTCTCTTCAGTTAAAGTACCTTCTCCCATGGAATGCGGTTTTGGCGTTAGGAATGAGCACTGTACTAAACGGAATGAAACGGAAAGTATGAAAAACTGTGGACTGAACTGCTCGAACTTGCGCTAGCTTTTCAAGCCGTGATTTTAGGGTGGTGCGCTTAACTTTCGGTTTATTAGTTTAAAGATAGATTATGCCGCGTCGTCTGCATTTGGCCTGTTGCAGCTGAACTGCTCCAACATGTTTTTGTTCGGTTTATAGGCTAAAAATCCTAAAATTCGCAGCGGAATTAATTTTGTGTTCTTTCTAGCCTAATAAGGTGATATTCATTGACGTGATGAAGCTGATATTAATGCGTTTATAGTTTTAACCTTTGATGAAACTTTTAAACCCAACTTTCAAACACTTTAACTTTCAAGCTTTAAAAAATTTTCGACAAATTTTGGATAATAAAATACCCAAAAAAACCACTAACCACCGAGTGTAATTCAGACGGACGTCACACCGGATGGGGACCAATACTACTACCAGCCCGAGGGCGTGACGCCGGTAGATGAGGTGACCGAAGCACCACCAGTCCCGCGCATTGTCATCACCGTCACCGACAAGGTCTCCACTTCGCATACCCCGTCTGAATCCACCACAATTCTCCCGACGACGGCTGAAGAAGAACTCGAAGTAGATGATGAGTCGGATCGAGACGTCGACGTCCCGGATGGAGAATTGGAGAATGGCAGCAGCACTGAACCCATGATATTTCACCCCCACACCACCACCACCACAATGTTCACCACCACACCCCAAGTACGTCTTCAGGTTTGACGCGTTCCCGAGATTGTGTAGATCTTTTGCTATAGAAATATTGGTCCTGGACTGTATTCTAGGGAACGAAATTTTCCCTGCTATTCTCTAGGGCCCTATAAGAAAACATCGACGATTTTTATAGCATTTTACATAGTTTTTCGATATTACAACAATAGAAGAAAACTAATAAAACAATAAGAAAAATTTTTGACGGTTTTTAACTTTTCGCTCAAAAATTGTCAAAAAAAGGTAAAAATTTTATATTTTAAAGAATTTTCGACGTTTGAAAAAATAGTTTTTACGTTTTTCTTTTTCTAGCAAGGTCGAAAAACAAAAAGTGGTTTTTCCCTTGCGAAAATCCCCCCCACCCCCGCTAACAGTGAAGAACCGAAAGATTCTCAAACCAGATCTTGCCCACAATAACTATTTTTGTAGTCAACCACCAAAAAGAGTGATATGAAAGTG
Source organism: Mesorhabditis spiculigera (assembly GCA_958295435.1). Lineage (NCBI taxonomy): Eukaryota > Metazoa > Nematoda > Chromadorea > Rhabditida > Rhabditidae > Mesorhabditis > Mesorhabditis spiculigera. The sequence continues at coordinate 5,143 of CATQJA010000169.1, forward strand.
ACGAGAAGATCATCAACGACGACAACCACGACGTCAACCACCACCACCACCACTACCACACCATCCACCACAGCACCCATCATCAGCAGAGAGGTGCGAGTGTTTCACACGGTTTTTTCTGTGGTGTTTTAAAGGGACAGGCAAGGCATGATCAGGAATTTATTAGTGATGGTTTTCTATGGACTTCGCCGACGCCGCCTTCCGCATCACGATAAATCGCTAAATCGCCTTGCCTTGCCAGCCCCTTTAAATTGGCCACATATGCTGTAGAAAATTAGGATTTTGACACTTTTTGACCAAAGTTTAGCACTATAACAATCCAAACTCTAGGAGATCAACCCGAGCAATGGCCCAAAAACGACAGAGGCCATCGAAACGGAAGTGGTCGACTATGGCTCCGAGGTTTCAGCCCCAGTGCCAGGGGTGATTGCGGAAGAAGCTGGTCAGCCTAGCATCAACCCGGATGGTTATGGCGATCCGTCGGATATTTGGATCTCGAAGGAGGGAAAAATGCTCAAGTCGTCTTTCTCCCGCTTTCTGGCTCGCTCTCTTCCGCTCTCGCTCTCGCGCTCTCTCGTGGACTGGACCTCGAACTCGAACCCACTCACTCGCTCTCACTCAATCTCGCTCTCGCTCTCTATCTCACTCTCTCACTTTCTCACGCTCCCTCTCTCTCACGCTCACGCTCTCTGACTAGCTCTCTCGCTCTCTTTCTCTCACTCGCGCTCTATCACACTCGCTCACGCTCTCTGACTAGCTCTCTCACTCTCTTTCGCTGTCGCTCTCGCGCTCTCTCTGCCTCTCTCTCTCCCTTCCTAAGATCTCACTGCCTTCCAGAATCGAATGGGAAGTGGCCGAGGAGTCAGTATGTGACGCTTTCCTCGTCAACTACACCGTCTTGACGCTGTCCCAACCAAAAGCCTTCTCTGTCGCCTCGCAGGACAGCTTCGTACTCATCAAAATGTTCACCGACCATAAGCTGGAGGTCATACTGTTGATTTAAATTTTACAAAATTTTTCAACCTAATTTTAGGTTCAAGTCCATGATATTTTTTCAGGCTAAAGTCTTCTGCATGCTATCGGGTGCGCTTTCCAAGACCTGGTGGGCTCACCGTATCATCGACCTCAGCAGTAAGTAATTATACGGAACTTGTTTTCCCTACATATTTTTCTCTATTAATTTCCCGATTTCAGAACCGCAAGCCATCCACGGTCTACGCGTTGTAAACGTCGAAACCGACGACTTCTACGTGGCCAAAATCGAGCTTGAATGGGACTGGCCCGTCTTCCACGATTTCAAACACAACGATATCGTCGTGCTGTATGGCGTTGGAAAGGTTGGCTTGGATTGTATAAAGATAAGAGCTGAATTAAGCCCCAAAAATTCCTTGAGCATCAAAGTTTAGGCTCCTCCTAAAAAGCTCGAAGTCACCGAAAAGGGGAAGGTCGTGTTGGACAAGCTCGAGCCAACTGAAGAGTACATCATCACGGTGCGCAACATCAGCCGCGAGTTGGGCATCAACAGCCAAGACGCCATCATCAAGCAGCAGACGAGTAAGTTGCGCATTAACGGCAACACGATGAAGTTAGATTCAAAAATTAAATATAGGTTCTGTACTGACGGGGAAACCAAATTTCTCCCAGTAATCCCGTACGTAAAGTGTTTTATAGAATTTTAAAACGCTTTTTAGATTAACCAATCACCTAAAAATCCTAAAATTTTCAAAAGTATTTTTGGTGAATGTATGAAAAAACACCAAAATAAGTAAAATTCGCTTTATTTAAAGCTTTTTAAATATTTTTTCTGAATATTTCCCCAGAAAACTACGAAAAACACTAGGACCAATCATCTCATCCACGCTATATCCCGGCCAAATCTCGTCCACCTCCATCAACATCAATTTCGGCGAATCGGACCCGGAACAGGTATAACCTAAAATCTTAAAATTGCCTTCTCAACTTCTCCATCGTTTAGGGAAAATTCGAGCACTACGAGCTCGACTTCACCGGCAACAACAAGAACATCACCCGGAAAATTGCCATGGACAAGGAGTAAGTGAAAATCGTTTGAAAACAGCTAATCGTTTTAGCCGCTCGTTCACCTTCACCAAGTTAATCCCCGGCAAGACGTACAAGTTCTCCCTCTTCACCGTCTACAAATCGATGCGCAGCCGGCCGGTTGTCGCCGAAATTACGACCTGTACGTTCATTCGGCTTTTTCCAAAAGAACGCCTGTCTTTTAAGAATTTACTTTTTTTAAATTATGCATTTTCTATTCTTTTGTATTTATATATTATTATACTTTATTTAATTTTCTAGACCCGCTAAAAGTCGAAAAATTGCGCCCAATCGTCGGGAGGGACTACGCCTCGCTACACTGGGACATTGAAAATTTTGCCGATAACGACGTGCGCTTCCGGCTGAGGTAGGAGATTTCTAGCGATTCAACAAAAAAAAAACATTCAGCGGTACTGGTGTGTTAGCGGGGGGGGGGCGGACTTTACTTTAGTATCCATTTTTGCTAGTATAAATGCTGATTCTTAGCTGTTTTTACTATTCCCAAACGTAAAAACTCAAACCCGAGTACGATAATACGAATAAATACCGTATGAAATGGAGAATACCGAGAGAAATGAAAAATACGAATAAAAGAATCAAAATACTAAAATACCGTTTTTCGATCAATTTTTTCGGATTTTCCAAAGGTTTTAGATCCTTCCCCTCGATATATAGTTAAATTTTATTAAAATACGTATGCTAGCAGATATTAGGCATTTCTGAACTTGTCGAAAAAGTTAGTCCCCCTAACGATAAAGAAGCACACAACAAAATACATGAAATACGTATTTGATCCCAAACGAAGCTCATCTTTACGTTAAGCTACATCGCAACGTCGAACGATGGTGCCAGAAAGGAGCGGACCGTTCAGCTGAAGAACACCAACCACTATCGATTTGATGAGCTCGACCTGGAGACGTACTACACCTTCACAATTACCGTCATTATGGGGGTGAGTAGAGGGGAAATGGCTTTGTTACGTCCTAATTAAAGGCGTTTTTCTAAAGGAAGCAAAATGGCAATCAAGTGTTTAGATTGGAGAAGCGGAAGCGGAAAGTGAAAGTGAAATGGTGACGGTGGCTTTCGGGAAAGACGTCCGCTCGAAGCCGGCCCTAAAACGGCATGGAACTCGCGAGTTGGCGCTGATCTTCGAGAACGATCACAATATGTGGCACGAGCTCAATGGGCCCTTCAACAACTTTGCAGTGATTGTGGCGGAGGATATTGAGGTTGGGAGGAAAATTACCGAGATTTTACCATGAAATTCGTGCTCGGAATTTCGGCACACGGTACTTTGGCATTATCGGGGGGGGCGGGTACCGTACTTTCTCCATCAATTTTGCAGTGTTTCTAATAAAATTGGGCATTTTGCAAATGCAGATCATCGAGAAAACGTGGAAATGGCTCTGAAATTTTGAGAATTCGGTCGAAAAATTGCTATATCTGTATTTTTTGCTTAAAATTGTATAGTCCAGTCCAGTCATCTTTCCCCCCCGATAATGGAAAAGATCCCCGGTAAGCCAGTTACTATCCCCATAAACCCAATTTTAGCTTGGCGGTGACGATTACGAGTTGCGCTCGTGGTTCGAGGTGCACAACGACGACAAGTGGCCCTCCTACCGGGCCAGCCGTTCCGACTATCAGCCGTTCTCAAAGCGTGGTGTCAAAGAGGCCATGTTTATCATCGGAGAGGACGACTGTGAGCAGCAGCGCCTTGATGAACCGGTGGGTGTTGATCTGACAACGTTACAGAAGCAATTAGAAACCCTATAAAATAAAATCCAAGCATTTTAGTACTGCAACGGAATGCTGCGCGCCAACACCAAGTACCTGGCCAAAGTACGCGGTTACACCGACGAGGGCGTGGCGATGGAGACGGACTGGGTGGCCATACATGGACACACTAACGGACAAGGAGATGGAGATGAGGATGAGGAGGAAGAAGAAGGTTTGAGCACCACCTAGGTTCTTGAAAACGTTGTTTTCAGACCCAGGCCTCCCGTGTCATATGTACCTCAACGGATGTCCCCGCAAGGGGGACAAGGGCAAATCGGGTGGGATCTGGAAGTCGATCATGTCCGCCATCGGATTCCTCGGTATCTTGATGCTCTGAGACCTCTCTGCACCTCCTCTTCTTCTTCGTCGTCTTCTTGACGTCGCACGCACCGTGTGTGTGGAATTGTTGGCGTGTTGATGATGATGCAGTCGTCGCACGTCTGCTGAGAATTCGTCGTTCCGCCACTTTTTTGGTTGGCTGGGCGGCTGTATCAAAAAAAAATCGGAAAACACCGAAGAGCCCAGCCAAACCCATCCACTCCCCACCAGAAATCTTGCCCTTTTTCGTGTTTTTCGCGTGCGAGTGCTGTTCAATTTTGTTTAGGCGCTTTTGCAATAACGGGGGGCTAAACTTTTCGTAAAATACAACTTTCTTGATATAAATAACGGAAATCGAAGTTTGTTGCTAGTCATAAACGTAACAAATCGCCATATTTTCGGTTTCGAAGCACCAAAATAATCAAAAAAAAATAGATTTTTCCAGAGAATATTGAAATTTTCAAAACTTTTCGAACGTCTGAAGATAATTTTGACCCAAAATTCTATCTGTAAATTGTATGAAAGACACCATCAAAATGCTGCCCCCTCGATAATGCAAAAGTACCTTTTTTCCCGCAGTCAAAAGCACCAATCAGCGAGAAGCCCCCCTCAAAGCCCTAACAAGTTTGCAAAAATGTTCTCACTCCCCGCGAATTGATGTGCGTGTTTTTGTGTGTCCCCTAAAATAACCCCACGCAATTGCTCTCCCCCAATACCTCGCTTTTAGCCCCCGGCCCTGTTGTTGTGACGTGAGCTTTTCCTAGAATTTTTTTATTGGCAAGAAGTCGAGGCTTTCCCCCTTACAAAAAGCGTCTTTCAGGCTAATGCTTCCGGGAGGATTCGACAACGCTAACGGATTTTCTTACACCAATTTTTTTCAGTGCCGCTTAGCCGATTCCTAATTCCAGAGCCAATCCGTCCCCCGTAAATCTGCTACCATTTATATTACCCTTTCCCCCTACAATCCCACTTCCTCCCCCCTATTTATTCGTATTTATTATTATCGACTATTTCATGCAAAATATGGGTTGACCGCAAGAGGGCTTTCTCACAGTAGCTGTCTTTCTACATAACAATTGTCTAACCGTCTGTCGCCGGAGAACTTCCATTGTCGCATTTGCTCAATAAAGATATTATGCTTGGCAAAAGGGTACGCAAAAAGCAGAATACCATTCTTTGCCACTTCCACAGCTTCCGGTCTCTTCTAGAAATGAGGTTAAGGCAAAAAAATAACGGACCAGCATCCGCACCGATATATCGTTAAAAACCCTTCATTAAAATCTGGTGCTTTCGCATTATCCGGGAGGGGGTGATTATCGGGCGCATCAATTTTTTCCTTTAGGATCCCATTTTGCTAATATGACTAATAAGTACTCACTTAAGTGAAGCCCTTTTTGTTCTAAAATTACTATTTCTTCAAATCATTACAAAAAAAGAACGTTTTTCGTCCATAAATCGCTTTTTTTTAATCCAAGGTCCACATTTTTAAATGTACAAGTTTTCAGACAGTTTTTCCTCTTGAACTATTGATAAATTTTACCAAAAGCAATTTCACATTTGTTGTAACGTTCCATATTTATGCACTTATACAAATAAAATCAGTCCCCGATAATCCGAAAGAACGAATAATCTGAGCGTCCTCGAGGCCCAGACGCCAAAAGAAAAAAAGCGGCTTCCACCTCATTACAATTCATGCTCAGAATATGTAACGGCAGCATATGGCTTTATACATATATAAGTAGCATAATTTTGATAGCATGTAGATACACTCTCATTAGCATACCTTTGATATAATAAAATCGCAATTCCCCCCGCACCTCGTACCCGATAATCCATTCTCCATCTACTGCCTACAACATGCCGGTACGTTCCAAATTCACTGCCTTACACAGCTTTCTGAAAATCTACTGTTCAGGCTACTTCGCAAGACAGCCGCTCCACGGCCTCGGCACCGGGCGCGAACTCGGCGAACAGCTCGCTGCGCAGCCAGTCTGCCTCCCGCAAGGCCACCAAAAGCGATGCCAGCAAGAGGAAGTCACACAAGAAGCCGGTATTTTCATTGTTTAACGACACACAGCTTCTCGTGTAGTCTCGGGACGCGCGCAAGGATCTGTTCAACAGCGTCGGCCGCATCAAGCACCGCTCCAAGCCGTCGAAGCGCTCGGCGCGCAAGTCGAAGAGCCGCCGCTCCAAGGTATCAGCTCAACCAAGAAAGGAAGAATAGCTTTCAGAAACGCTCGACCAAGTCGAAAAAGAACCGCTCGACGGTTGGTACATACTCCACGGCAGCCGTGGAGGAAATCGATGAAGCGACGCACGCCTACATTATCTGCGTCAAGGTGGCCGTCTCGCTGCTGTGCCTCGTCCAGGCGTTCTTCGTCTGCTACGTTTTCATCGGGTTCATCATGGTCGAGAAAAAACCTGCCCGTGTCCACCGGCTTGGTACGATACGGATGATGTGAAGATTCTAATATTTTCAGCTCGTCAGCATGCTGCACCTCATTGTCATCTCGCTCACCGTGGAGATTATCGTCTATTCCACCAAGCGTAGCCGTAGCACATATACTAATCGCAAATTATAGAGCTCTGCATGTTCACTATGGCCACCGACCTGGGCTGCGTGCTCACCTCGTTCCTCTACGTCGCCATCAAGGAGGCGGCCAACAAGGAGCCGGGCTATTCCGGGTCGCAAAGTCTGGAGATGCTGCGCAATAGTGTCCTTGTCTCCGCTGAATCATGCCTCCTGCTGGTAGGACGGCCCATACATAACTAAAATAAATCGCATTAAATTAGGTGACCAACTTGTGCCTGGTCGTTACCCTCTACACGGAGATCAAGGCAGCCGAGAAAAACAAATGTAAGTCACCAGAACTTTCCTGAACTAATATCTTAGGCTACGTCACGAACAACATCGGCGTGTCGCTGCACAAGTATGATATCGAATGTGGCGGCCCGCAGAAGCAGTGTGAAGCCAAGCGTGGGCTTCTCGGCAAGCTCGTCGCTTACGGCAACAATTCCCTCAGCTCTGGAAACGCCAAGGTTTGTCCCTAACCAGCTCGCAAATATCCAAATTCAGAAAGAGACCGCCGAGCCTGCCAAGGATAATTCGGAAAGTTGCCGCAAGTCAGCCGGCCCTGATTCCAGCTGCAAGACGGCTCAGTCCGTTTCCGCACCGCTAGGTACTGACTTCGAGCTTTCAAACGTAATCATCCTTTAATTTAGCCGAGTTTTCCACCCGTCAAAGACTTCCTCGCCTCCGAAGACGGCCATTGTCATCCCTTCCACCAACTCTAGCGGGTAAGGTCTCTGAAGGAAAGCTAAACTATTTCTGAGGATTTCGCGACTATAGCTACTAATTTAGGGCGCAACACCCTGTGCCACCGCCCATGAAGTATGCCTTCGATCAGCCTCCGTCTGCCGTTGCACCTACCACCCCAAAGGCCTAAAACACGGAATGGCAGCCACCCGACTAGCTGCATATCTCGCCGAAGGATGAACCCATGCATCCTCCCAGCCCTTTCGCCCAGTCTTTCGTGTTCCCAATGTATTCCGATCCCCTGCATAAATCTTCTTGGGCATAGTCATCGTCAGCGCGAGCCAATGCCGAAACTGTGGACATGCATTTATTGAAAACGTGCAAAAGTGGAAGCGGCAATCACAGAAAATTTGATACACAGATCACAATCAATTAGCTTCAACAACCAGGTCAGTGTAGATGAGGGTAGACTCATATCGGCCGGCAGCACGGGCACCTTCTTGATAGACTTGCGCAGATTCTTCGCCAAATCCACCATGATTTTCGGCTTGATCGTTTCGATTAGGCTCTTGACGAGCGAGATCCCTCCGATCTTCAGGTCACCGTGGAAGTACATCTCGAATTGGATTTTCCCTAAAAACAACACGATATGAAGTTTGAAAAAGTTAAGCGAATAAATGGCCCGATTTCGGAATAGGGGACCCACTTTGATTGTTGTAACACCACTATCGCTGGGGTAATTTTAAGCGTCCGTTCCGAAAAACGATAAGCCCGTAAAAAACTGGGACAATCAAAGTGGGCCCTCTATTTTACGAAATAGAGAAGAACCCGTGGAAAACTGACCCTCGCCTAAATCCTTGATGACGTAGCCGCCGAGATGTTGGCTGGTGCGCACGTGGTCCTTCACCTCGGGGACACTGTCCAAGTTCACGGAGCGTGCGGCGGCGATGACGGTATCGAGCGAGCATCAATGGCGACGACGTCGATTGAATCACGGGCGCTGAGAGGCATCCTCTTTCGGGTAAGGTGGTGGACGACCTTCATCGAAGGCGTCAGCTCTTGGACCACTTCGGCGCCCTGAAAAACGAAAATGCAAAATGTCGGAGAAACATTGTGTCAGTTTCAAAATAAACGCACCGACAACAAATCGTCCCACTCGAGACGATAGGACATCCAGGGCAGAACGAGTGCGAGCACGTGGTTGGTGGAAGTACCCTAGAACAAAAACTATCTAAACAAACGCGATAAATTACCTCAAGAACAAATGATGCCTTGACGATATCCCCGGGGCAAGCGGCGTCCTCGCTTTTGCGGGTGAAGACCTTGATGTCCGACTCGGAGAACTTGGATGGGTTGAAGGCGTCCGGCTTGTCGTGATGGGCCCCACAGGTCCGCGATGGCGCCCTTGCCGACGGCGATGAGGTACTCGTTCTGCTCGGCCATGGTGATGATGAAGCTACCTGAAAGCGGAAAAATGGAATTAATCATCGTAACACAGCAAGTTTGGAAAAATGAGGGAAAGTAAGAAGAGAAAAGTAAAGGTAAAACCAAAATTGTGATAATGGAATTCAGGAAAGAACGCGGTACGAAAAAGGAAAGGTTCGGGTGGGACGGTTTGAAAACGCCCCATCGGAAATGCTAAGGTCCTGCAACGACCGGATACGGTTGTGGCCGGTGTCTAAAAGTTGACCTATGACTTGGAATTAGTATCTTGCCGGAACTTTATGCTCGCACAGCGATTTTGAACATTCTTTAGTTTTTTGCGAACTGATTTCGGCCGTTTTATTTATTTTTGTAGCTTCGAGACCACATAATTTCAAGATTTAGCAATCCCTCGACTACAGCCCTCTGCCTCGAATGGTCAGCCCCGATCCTGGGTTTTACGTGTCCTTCCTGCGACATGGGCTCCAAAGTGAACTGGTTTGATTTCTGTGACAAGATATATTATCATTATCATTTTAGCAAAGTGAGAACACAAACAGCACCCTTCGTGCCTTGCAAATGTTGTTGCGTGTCGACGACTACCGGCTCGCCTTCGTGCAGCGGGGAGGCCTTGAAGCTATTATGTCTTCATTCAACGGGAAGATCAATTTTCAAGTAACTTTTGTTTGGTTTTCCGGATATTTTGTTTAGCTCCAATACCAGCTCGTGTGTGCCATATGGTGTCTGACCTTCAACGCCGAAATCGCTCGCAAGGCCCGATCCCTTGGCGTCATCCAGACACTCGCCGGCATTTTGAATGAAGCGACAAAAGAAAAGGTATAATTTATTGGTAGCTAAAATCATATATGCCATTTAGGTGATCCGAGTTATCGTGGCGACTTTTCGTAACATCCTGGAGAAGGCCGGCGAGAACGGGCAGTGCCAGGCCGTCCGAGAGGTGGCTCTACAAATGGTGCAATGCAAGGCCCTCAAAACCATGGAGCTTCTCGCGGCCAGAAAGTTCGAGGATCCCGATCTACGGGATGATGTGGATTATTTGAACGCCTCGCTGCACCACTCCGTCCAAGATTTGAGCTCTTTGATGAATATTTTCGCGAGGTAATTGGTCGACCTCAGCTAATCGGCTTTTTTAGGTAAAATCCGGGCAACTTTACTGGTCTCCTGTGCACAAATCGGAAAAGTTCTGGCGCGAGAATGCGGAGAGATTTCACGAGTAAGCGATGGGATATCGTGAAGTATGCCCTATTTTCTCAAACGCCATTAATGGGCTTTAGGGCGCTGGTACAACTGCTGGAAACAGCTTCTGATCCGCTTGTGCTTTGCGTGGCGGCTCATGACCTCGGTGAATATGTGCGGCATTACCCTCGCGGAAAGAAGTAACACAATTTCTAGCTTTTGCAACGGTCTCTTTAGTTTTGTCGAGCAAAATCATGGCAAAACTGCGGTGATGAAGCTTTATCGGCCGAAGATCCCAACGTCCGCTACCATGCGCTGATCGCCGTCCAACAATTGATGGTTCATAACTGGGACTATTTGGACCAGCAGCTACGTCCAGAAACACTGATAACAACGCGATAATTTTGCCTTTGCGAAACTGTGAATTTTCTTCATTACCATTTTTTTGAATCGGCCTAGTAACATTTCGTCTACGGATAAATAGATTGAGTGCCATCGTAGACGCTTATCTTGCTCTACTAATTAGCAACACGTTTATTCGTGGAAGCTTATTTCACGAGACTTTCGAAGCGCAATGTGATGTCCGTGCAAGCAGCCAGCAGCAAATTTATTCTTCCAAAAAGCGAAATCGGGCATGGCATTCATTTTTACTGGGATTGGTCCTGGTCGTGGTTTTGCGTCTGATCCTCCACGGTGCCCTTCTCTCTGAAGTATAGGCGTGTTATGGGGCTCAGACAGTTCACGACTTACTTCTTGGGCCGAGATCCAGATCCGGGCTTCATCGATTGCTGCGTATTCATGGTCGTACCGGTCATCAAGTGCGTCTTCTGTGTGCCCATCGACGGCTGCTTCTGTGTCTTCTGCGTCAATTTGTTGGTCGCTAGAAATGAGAGTCAGAAAAGCAAGGATGACGGACCATCACCATTGGTGGACGGGTCCTTCTTAGCCGTGGCTGCAACAAATAATGTTTTGTGCTTTCAAACGCGCCCTACACTCCTTGGGATTCGATGCGTTATTGCTGCCCGATTTCTTCCCAGTCTTGCCAGATGTTTTCTTCTTGTCCGTCCCAACATTGGCTAGAGGAACGTTTTAGCGCTGGTTATTTCTAAGAATAACCGCATACCTGAAGCAGCGTCGACGGCCTTAGCTGGTGGTGGCTCCGTAGCCGGCTCGGCGGTCGCTGGCTGTACGCTGATCTTGGCGGTAGTGGCTTCACGCGGGGGCGTAGTTGCATGCGGGGTATCCTCTTTCTAAATGCCATTCGTTTGAAAACGCTGCGAGTTTACGGTTTGCCCGATCCATCCGTCTCGCTTCTTTTCCTTCTCGATCCTAAAACAATTAGAGGCCAAGTTCGCAGCCCCTCACTTCTCCATCTTTTGCGGGCCTTCTGGAAACGCTCGCGCGCCTGGCGCTTATATTGGTCCTCAAGGTACCACACTTCGACGACAGCGTCCTGCTCCATCTCATTCTTTTCGACCTGTCGGCGCGCCCGGATCTCCCTTTGGCGAGCCATTTTCTGTAATTTTTCAGTTGAAGCATCTTTTGCTTCACCCAAACCTGATTGACAATCACATATCCAACATTGATGACGATACCGAGGCCGAGAGAGATGATTAGCCAGTAGAGACTGAAAACTTGCTTGTAGGCGAATGCCATTTACCTGTCAACGGAGCCCTCGACCTGGTGACCAGCGCGAACGGTGACAAATTTTGTCATCGGTTCACCGGGCTAGCGCAGACGGGCTTCTGATGAGACTTTTTTGATCGAATGGCGACTGGTTGAAGCGCGCTTGAAATGTAATACCGAGCTTCTTAATGACTATTATGCAAATTAGCAATTGAACTCCATGGGTATGTGGGCTATTTTTAGCTTTTACTGCCTTTCGAAGCTTGTTTTGCCATTCCGGCTTGTTTAGCTACTCTGTCCTTACTTTTTATAATGGTCATTTTTTCAGAATGGAGGAGGAAGAGGGATGGGCTAAAAATCGTCGGCTACAGTTCTTCAATTTTCCGTCCAGATGACGCAGCACGAAAGATCGCCGACGAGAAGCACCTTCGAAATTGGCTGGATACAGACATCACGATAGATCGGTGCGTTTTTGAGAAGATCTTAGGTGTCAAATCGCGCTCACAATGGTTTCCCTTCATACCAAATCTCTACTTTTCTAGCTATGATGTACGGTTATTCTTCAATTCTATTACTGATGTGCGGGTCGATATTGATTCAAGTTTTGAAAAGTGTTCTTCGGAAGCTCTGGAGGAGGAAATGTGTGATGTGGACCGATATATGGACTTGAGCTGCAAGCCAGGTAAATCCCTCTTTTGTTGTTTTTTTACTCTTTAGAAAAGCCATTTTTGACGAGGAGGCGCCGAAGCCAAAGAAGGCCGAAATCGGATTTTCGTATGACGAACCGTTGGAGGGTGCTTTTGACAAAATTGATGACCCGGACAGCGATAGCGAAGCTGAAGCTTTTGATCCTCCGACAGGGATCAAGCTTCCAATGGGACTTGTTTGCGTATGTTTTTGATTGCTCGCAGTGATTACGTTATTTCTAGCCACCCAACCAGAAGCAAAACCACATAATCCTGCGAACGGCCGGGTTTGTCGTGGAGAAAGGTGCACAGATGGAGATCGTCATCAAGGCGAAGCAGCGGGGCAACGATGAGCACGTCGGTTTTTCTTTTGAATCCTGTATGCACAATTTTAGTTTGGCTTTCTCCAATTCGACAATCAGCTGCATCCCTACTATAAGTATATGATGAAGATGATACGAGATAAGAAGTACAAAGTGCCCGATTTCGATCGTGAGAAGAGGATGAGGAGAAAGTTTGGGGAAAATCCGACGACGGTCCATACGGCTTCCGAATCCGCGAAGGCTTCGAGCTCTACCCATGCGTTGGGTTTGGAATATGGTACAAACATTAGACGCTCATTGCCAATTTAGCATTTCAGATGATGATTCGGATTCTGACTATGAATTGCACCCTCTTCTTTCTATGAACTCGGCCCCAGCAGCCCCCGTACAACAACCACCGCCAGACAGCGCACAAAAGTAATTTGATAGAGTTTTCTCCAAGCTTTACTTTTTGCAGAAGCCGCAACGATTTGCTGAAGAATCTGAAGAGCACTGATACTCATGTGAGCGGACTTTCCCGTCGATAATACTTTTTTTCAGTACACCTCCCTCTTCCGGAACCTCGTTGAATTGAAAGTGAAAAGCGCAACGGAAGAGGATGATAAGGGCCAGCCGATCCCGAATGCTGGGCCGGATTTGGAGTTTCAAAAATGGTTTTTTTGCTGACCCTTGGCAATTGATCGAAACTCATTTAGGTGGAGCTTCTTCTACGAAGCACCCTGCCCGATATCAAAGCCAGCTCCGATCAAGGAACCGCCGGCCGATCAACTGGAGGTGATCGAGCATTGTGCCGAGTATTCGGCCAAATATGGAGCCGAAGGAGAAAGGATGCTCAGAGGTTGTTGCTCTCAACCATCGTTTGCTGATACGATATTTGGTTTTAGAACAACACGTGCTCGACGGGGCACAAGGCAAATACACGTTTAACCTTAATTTCCTCAACTTGCACTCGCCCTATCATTCATTTTATCAGCAGCAGGTAGCTTTTAGTTTTATTATCGTTAACATGTTCCCATTTAGGTGAAAGCCAATCAATTGGCGCTTGGGTATTATCCTCCCGCACCATTAATGACCGTCGAACTTCCGCCCGGTTTTGTTCATGAGGTAGGGGTACTTTTCACGGGCCGATTTATTTTTCAGGATCAATCGCTGGCCGATGCTATCCAAGCGGATGCGCCCTCCCCCCCTCTAAATCGAAAACAACGAAGGCGGCTCCAGGTGTCTAGGCATGAATGTAAACCACCATTTCAGGATGCGCCTAAAACTGACATGGTTGCTCCCGTTTCCCTCATTGATCCGTGTACCTCGCAGGTATTTTCCCTTATTAGATTGATCGATATATTGGATTTTAGTCGATCCACCCGGTCCAATCGTCGGTCTGCTTTCAGATTCCTGCCTCCACTACTGAATTGTAGGCGCTTCTATCATTTAGAATTTGCAAGTTTAGAACAGCACATCCATCTGCCGTGGCCGCACTCGATGATGAGGCGCCTGGATCGTTTAACGTAAAACACATTTAGCTTGAACGTGGTGCTTCTGCGCTTATAGACTGCGGTCCCGACACCACCCGCACCTCCGCGTATTCAAACGGATCTTCAACTGGAAAGAAAAGAAAAGGTAGGATTAGATATGTTAGCCGACCTTTTCAATCTAGGCACGCCAGTTCATGGAGCGGATACTTCGAGATAAACAACAACGAGCTCAACAGGCCGCACTAGGAAAAGAAGCGAGGTTTCGAAAGTCGAAGTCGGGAAATCTGTGTTACCTTCGGCTTTTTAAAGAAGAGGTCTGTCGGGGAACTATTCGGATTTGTTGTTATAAGGTTCCATAACCGTTCGTAATATTTTTTTTCAGCGCGACCGGAAAGATCGCAGAAAACGCTCCAAGGACAGGAGTAAGAGTCGTGATCGCCGCAAGAGAGATCGAAGCCGGGATCGAACTAGGGTGCGCAGTAGAGAACGAAGTCGCGAACGAAGGGAACGACGGTAAGATTAGTAGCTCCCGTTCTGTACTATTTCCAGCGGGGATACAAACTTCCTTTCTAATGTGAATAAAGGCCGTGTTTTGGAATAAAAATTAATTTTTACAGGCGCAGATCCAGTTCACGATCGAAAGCAAAAAGACGTCGATCTCGGAGCCGATCAAGCTCGGGATCAGGCACAGAAAAGTGAGCTATTGGCTTCTCACTAAAACCTTTTTAGACCATCGAAATATGAGCGAAGCCACAAGGCTTCAAAGCGGCGGCGGCTGGAATAAGCAAATCCTTTAAAAAGATGTAATATTGTTGATAAATGTTTGTTACGATGTACAACTCTGGGTTGAAAAACTCGCTTGCTGAGCGCCTTGTATCGTTGCGTTTTGGGTGTCAATGATATTTGGGCTTTCGCGAGACCTGACGTACTTGACATTGACGCATGCATCGCCTGCGTCGTAGTTACGTACCAGTTCTTTTTCCATATTTCTATTCTAACCTATCTTTAGTTTATTTCAATCTTGCAAGCGTTTTACTTTTTTGAAACGACGGTGCTCGCGCCAAGTAGTACGATCGGCAATGTCCATTTACACTGTGTCACTTCGGTTTTGCCGGCTTCTCTTGATTTATTTATTGAAAGACGCGCGCTTCTCAAATAGTTGTTTTTCTGCACTTTAACAGCAATTAATAAGTAATTTATGGTATTGCAGATGACGACAGCACCAGAGGTCCCGCCTGTAGAGCCAACAAGACACGTTGTACCCAAAAAGAAGAAGAGATCGCAGGGCGACATTGGCAAGGCGTTGGGAGCGCCAGGGCAGAAAGACAAAGGTATATTATGACTCTGATTTTATTTGTTTTGTAGTAAGTTACAGTTTTAATATGCATTTTTTTAGTTGGACATGTGGTGAAGGTCAGCAGCGTTCCATACGGCTTTTTCGAAGATCAGATCAGAGATTACTTCAAGCAGTTTGGCAATGTTATCCGCGTCCGCGTCGCACGAAGCAAAAAGGTACATTAGATATTACAGCAATAATGGATTTAGACAACCAACCACAAAGGATGGGCTTTCGTCTCGTTTGACAATGCCACCGTTGCACAGATTGCCGCAGAGGCCACCGATGGATATCTGATGTTCGAATGCCGCATGAAGGCCAAGGTTCTTTTTGATTTTTGAGGAAAATGGTTATTTTGTTTAGGTCTTGACCCCAGAGATGGTGCCCGACGTGATGAAGCGTGGCCCGTGCGTCATCAAGCCGCGAGAACGCTATGCCGGCCGGGTGAAAGAGGCAGCCATCGCTGCGAAGCACAGATCTCCGAAGCAAGCTGCTGCTCTTATTGTAGGACCCATGGTTTTAGTTTTTACTTTTCTTTAGAAAAAGAGAAAGAAGATGCGCAACCAGCGCGAGCGAAAGCTTTTGGCCTCCGGCGTCGACTACCATTTCGCCCCAGTCACCCCCGGACAAGCGGTATTTTTTCGGTTTACGTGGAAATATTTTTGCTTAGGCAAAAGCCAGTGATAAGGACTGGGAGGTTATCACGATTCAGTCAGCTGAACGGACACCGGCGAAAACGGTAAGCAAATGTTGTGGGTAGTTATGCAATGTTTAGACCCCGAAATCTCCAGCTGCTGGAGCCGAAGTTGGGCCTCTAGTGCCAAGAAGGCGAAGACGCAGTCCGCTTCGGACACCAACACACCAATTTCGAAAGATGTAAATGATTGCGATTCTTGCGAGATAGACGCTTTTAGACCCCGAAAACTAGCAAGTTGGCAACTCCCCAGGCGGCCGCTTCTGCCAAGAGCAACATTGCAACTACTCCGATTAGTAAAAAGGTGGGTCATTATAGACTTTTCATTGAAGTTTGGTGATCTATACGACGCAGCTTTTCTTAATTTCAAAGCACTTATCCATTTTTAGAGCCCCAAGACCCCGTCCATCGTTGCCCAACCTGTCGCTGAAGAGGAGCCCCGCCCTCCCAGCGCCAAGAAGTCAAAGAAATCGCCCAAGCAGGTCACCGTCGTGACACCGGTATCACTCGGAATTTCGGCTTTTCACTGCCTTTCAGGAACCCTCGGCCGTGGCGAAGCCGAAGACTCCGAAGAGCAACACGCCAATCGGACGGCGCGTCGGCGCTCGGATGACGCCCGCACGAGCCGCTCGTCAGCAACAAGTGGTGGGTTCAATTTGCTACTATTGAAGGGAAAATTCTAATTTACCGTATGTTCATAAAATGTCATTTTGAACTTCGGACGGGAGCGTTTTTCAATCGTTTACGATGCCAGAAGACTAACTAACTCGCCGAGATAATCGATTCTAGCTGCAAAAAAGAATGGCATTTTATGAACATAATCGCAGTTGGCGCTATGAATCGAACTTTTTTCTAGGAACCTGCCGCCAAGCCGCCGAAGCTGGCGAAGACTCCCAAGCAAGCCAAGACCCCGAAACAACCGTCCACTTCGACGCCTGCCAGGACTCCAGCTCGCGGAAAGAAGTAAAAACAAAATGGTACCGATTTCTTATGTCACTTGTTATAGTTGTTGTTGTTATACGTGTTTCGTTTCGATTACTCTTTGTTACCGCATCGTTTTGTTTTGACGGATAAATTGTTGAGTTTTCAGCAAAGGGGTGAAGGATAATACACGGTTATATAGGGTTTTTTTTTGGATATAACATAACGGGCGCCGTTTCAGATTTCAAGCGCCATCCATTGGCGGAAGTACAGATGTTCATTGTACCCTCCAGCTACATTTGGAGTTGAAGCACTAATAGAAACCGGGGCATCAATCTACCTCATTAGTCGTTGACCATCAACACAAAATTTCGGTTTGTTAGTCTTTCCGCCCTGTCAGCAGCCTAAATGGCATTCAATTTCCTGCGGAGGGTTGGCAACGTGGTTTCAGGTTGTTTTTTTCGGAAATGATTAAAAGTTGTTGTTTAGGACTACTGACGGCGAATAGAAATCCGGAATCTCCGCCCAGAATTCAGGTTCATACAAATGAATGCAACGAAGATACCGATGCTTCGAGACCTCAATTGGATGACACGGAGCCTTTAGAATATCCAAGAGATCTGCGGGAAGCGCTTGATATGTCAATGATTGTGAGTTATTCGAGAGTTGACACGGTGTTAAGATGATAAGGTATAATCAACCCAATGTTTTACAGGAACGATACCCCGCCAATCTAAACGACCAGTGGATCTGTGGTCTGACCGAGGCTGACGAAGTGCAGGCGCAGGTAGGATAGCCAAGTACAGAGAATTCCTAAGAAATTTAGAGTTACATCGAACCGGAAGACAACCTACACTATGAGCGTGTTGTGAAAGAGGGAGATCGACTGACCGCCGAGTGTACCGTTGCAAAGACGCGGCCTGGACTTAGGCAATGCCAGGTAGGTTCGAATATCCTTTCTTTCGCCCTGAAATCGAATATTAATCGATTGATACTAGCTCTGCTGGGAGCTAATTGACACGATGAGCGCGCACAAGATGCTCGTCCATATGGGCAAGCACGATCGTGATGCGCTGCGATGGCAGTGTGGATATGTGGTGAAGCCGAAGACGACGGCGATGATAAGCCAAGGAAATCGCAACGATGTCAATCATGATACGACTATGGATTTTCTGAATGCGATGACGAGCCAGGGACTTATGGATTTGGAACAAACGGCGATAGACATTGACACCAGGGTTGAAGCTACACTGATCAATTTGGTTGAAGAAGAAACCTGCGATATAAGGTATTAACGACAGACTAATTTTGGAAAAGTTGGCTTTAGAAACATGAGTGAACACAAGATTTGTCAACATACAAAGACCGTCCATGGGAGTGCCTCAAAACCGGTGGATCGGAGGTGCGTTAGAAAACGACTGTAGTGCTTCTTTTTCCGTACCTTTAAAACCTTGGTTTCCAATGTGAGTTTATTGTTTCTATATCATTTTTAGAATCGGAAATCGGCAAGCAATCGAAGCGTTATGGATGAGTTTGACAAAACGGTGTTTCCCCAGTCGCATGGCCGTAATGAAGGATTATATCGGCGGGTTGAACAGGCCAAAGGTTTGTGTCGTTTTGAATTCAGAAGTAGTTATGAATTTAAAGTATCTAAAATACCTAAATGCCTACTTCGTATTTCTTACCCTTATTCTTATCGATCTATCTCTTATTTCGTCGTTTTCAGGCGACAAGAAAGCTGAAAGTTCAGCCGAAGGGCCGGCAGATCGTCAGATGCATCGTGGGTTTTTTTCAATAGCAACAATCATACGTTTGTGCACATTTGTACTCGAAACATTTCAGTTGTGTAGCCACCCAGTACCCTCACAACGGGTTGCCCTTTTTGAACACACGATGCGCCATATGAACCGCAAGGTAGGGAGGTTTTTACTGGGGCGGAAAGTCGACTTTCCATGACTTTTATACAAGTAATTTCAGGCCTACAGCTGCTCAGAGTGTCCAGCCGAATTTTCGAGTCGCCAACTCGGAATCGGGCACCTAAAGAACTACCATGATGCGCGCGGAACTCTCAAGGAAACCATGTAAACCTTATTTCTTAATAGTGATAAATTTTCAGCCTTCTTTTTACGTTATTTTGCAAATGTAGGTTAATTTAGGGACAACGAGCTAATGGTGCAATGGCGAAAAATCGGGCGTGAATGTTTCCCGGGAGAATATCATAAAATCGACAGGGCCGTGGATCGTGCCCATCACACGCTTCGGCTGCATGACATTGGAGTTGCGGTGGGTCAAAAAGAAAGAGATTATAACTGCTTTGTGCGTGTAGATTTTTATCCACTAACGACACTTTAATTTCTAAACCAAAATGTAAAAATTTAAGTTAAAACGCGAATTTCAGGGTGGTTTGGGCTGGTAGCAGACGGCGACAAAACCTCTACATAACGAAAGATTCCACATCTAATTCCTTATCCTCTCGTTTTATTGCAATAAACTATTTTATATATACCCTGGAAAAACGTAAAAAGTGGTACCCTACGTTGTCTCGTGGCGCTTTTGCCACCCAGACGGAAACTTGATACGCAGGAATAAACGATGAGATTACCGGCTATACTTCCTCGACATCCCCTGCTGATCATACATCTGGAAGCCGCTAAAAGTATACCATTTAATTTCATGAATCGCTCGGGCCCGCTCCGTGTCGTTGTCCCGACGACAATTCTGAATTCGGGGTCGCCGTACATGTTCCGTTCTGGCCTATCGCCACATTCGGGGCTGGAGGTGGAGCAGTGTGAAATGGTGCTGCGGTATGCTCGAGTACCCTACGAATTGCACTTTTCCGACGATCCGCTAGGGCGATATTTCGCCTGATGGGATTGCACAACTGGTCAGTTTTTATAATAACCGTTTTTGGGTTTGACGGGTTTCGAAAAAAATAAAAAAATCACGATATTTCGCCACTTTGATGTACCTGGGCCCAAAATGATACCCATAAAAAAGGGGGCGGAAAAAAAAAATTAGGGGGGGGGGGAAATATAAAAATTATAAAAAAATAAAAAGAAAAAAAAAAAAAAGGGGAAAAAAAAAAAAAAGGGGATGGAAAAAGAAAAAAAAAGAAAAAAAAAAGAAAAAAAAAGAAAGAAAGGGGAGAAAAAAATGAGAAAAATTAAAAATAAAAGGAAAACCAAGAAAATTTTTTTTTTCTGGGTATATGTGGGGGTTGGGTTCCCGGGGGGGGGGCCCCCGGGGCCCTATAAGTCCAAAAATCGCTAGTAACGCAATAGAAAATGATTTAATAGAATTTTTCGTTAACTTTCACTATAAACTAAACTACCTAGCTAGGAAACACTAGCTAAAAACTCAAAAAAATTTGTTGAAAGTTCGAAATTCGGTCAAATCGTCCATTTTTCTATTTTTTTTATGAAAATTTGTAAATTTTACAACTTTCGAAAAGTAAAAAAGCATAGAAACACTTCTTCGATAATGGAAAAGTTCAATTCCAAAGAAAAAAGGGGAGTTTCCCCGATGACCTCCCCCCGATAATGCGAAAGTACCAATGTTTATGTAATTAGCGAATTATTGATGCGCAAAATGTCCGTATTAAACTATTGCAAACATTAATTCAGTTTTCTCTAGGTATCCTGGGCCAAGTGCAAAACGACGAATACGATCTGGTGTGCGCCCGGGCGGTGATGAGCCCAAGGCGCCGCGATGATTTCAAATTCTCTTTCCCGAGCCAATACGAAGTTACGCAGGTAATAAAGAAACATGATATCCATCAAAAATCGCTAAAATTAACTTTTTTTAATATTCTAGGAGAATTTCTGGATTTAGGTATTTATGATTCGCGACGATTCCCTGCCCGTCTTTCTTGACAGTTTTTTATTCCGCCCATTTTCCACGAACGTAAGTGATTTTTAAGTCGGCAATAAAATCCATCTAATTTAGGTCTGGGTGGCGCTACTGATTATGCTATTTATCCTGGTGCTCTTGTATACGCTGTTCAGATTTTTCGAGTTTCGCGGGGCCGAAACGCGAGCAAAGTACGCTTTTTTGGGCATTAATTTCATCAAAAGATTAAATTTTGGTTCTTTTGCATTATAGGTGCGGACTTTCCAGGTAAAAAAAACTATCTAAAAATTTGGAAAGTAGTCAAAGTATTTAGAAAAATCGATTTTTAACAAAAATTTTGTGAATTTAGAGAGATGTGTTCTTAACTATTCCTATTTATATTACGAAATGGATTAAAAAAGGTCGTTGACCCTGCCCCCGATACTGCAAAAGTACCTAAATCTTTCGGCCCTGAAAGATAAGTTTTTTCAGGCATCTAACCAATGGGTTTTACATGCTTTTGGAGACGTTTACCGGAGATTCGATTCGGCGCTGAAAATACGGGCTACCATTCGCGGTATCATACTGTTAGGGTATGGCCGCTAACCTGGAAAAACCGCTAATCAGCTTCAGATTTTCACCGTCTTGTGGATCATGCTGTTCATGCGGGTTTTTGTGGACTATTACGGCTCGAATTTGCGGAAAATTCTGATATTTTCCGACAATATCGAGCTGCCGTTTCAGGATTTTCGAGGGTTCCTGCTGGCTTTGCAGTGAGTTTTTAGTAATGTCTGGAGTTAAAGACGTCATAAAGATAATCGGTGTTTTTAGTGTTTATTTAGTGTTTTAGTGCTTAGAGTTCAAAGTAGCAATATTTTTAATCAAATTTAACTATATTTAGGTAGAAAACTAACAAAAAAGTGTAAAACTGTCTAAAAAAACGAAATTTTGGTCAGAAATCCGCCGTTTTGTTGGAAAAACCGGAAAATGTGTGCTTTTTTAACGAAATTTTTTGGGCTTGATATTACGAAAAAGAGTTTAGAAATATTCACTATATTTGTTTTGAAAAAAAGCAGATTCTGAGGAACCCCCTGCGAAAGTCCCTCGTTTCGGGCAATCCTATCGTTTTTTTAGAATGGGCGAATACCGCCTCCTCACCAGCAGTACCACACAAATCCCGGTGTGTCCGTACGAGTACTATGACCGTTGTGACCGGATTTTCGAGGAGATATTTGCCAAATACCCGCCGATAATTGGCTCGTATCAAAAACTCGCTCAAGACGAGTTTGTGCGAAAGGTTAATCAATTGTTTCTCTCTCTCTCTCTCTCTCTCTTTTTTTTTTTCTCTCTCTCACCCTTCAAAATACCGTTTAGCATCCCTATCCGTTGGTGGCTTTTGCCTGGTTGCCCGGACATCGTATCACCTCGGAATACAGTACCCTTACGGATAGACAATTCCATTCGCATGTTTGGGTGATAAGGAATGTTAATGTCAGTTTAATGAGGATAAAAAGGCAAAAATGGCATTGAAGATATTCCCAGCCAGTTTGATTTTCAATAAACGGGTCGACAGAAAACTGATGGAACGGATCGATAATGCGGTCATTACGTTGCTTGGGGCTTTAGAGGTAAGATATCACTCACTTTCTCACGCTCTCTCTCTCTCTCGTGCCTCTCTCGCTCTCTCACGCTCCGTCTCCACCAAACTTCATTTCATCAATTTAGACAGTCGACCTACACTACGACCCAATATACCCACCCGTTTCCATCCAACAACTCCCTACAAAGACTGCCTTTACATTACGACAGGTATTTCCGCCATAGACCCGTAGCGTGCGTAGCGTACGTAGCGAAGCGTAGTTTATTTGGGATCACGTATTTGGAGATCTTGACAATACCCTTAAACGATTTTTTTCAGCTCTCCGTAATCTTCTACGTCCTCCTGGGGGCTCTCGGAATCTCGCTCCTCGCCCTCGTCGTCGAGATCAACTTCTCGTATCTGAAGCTGCAGCTGGGGAGGCCGTACAATACTGTCGCCGACCTGGTTCTCCGATTTTTGCGCTTCACCACTAAGCGCAATATCTATTGGCTGGATGATGGGAATTGGGAGTTGGCCGAACCCCGACCCGGCCAAGTACAGCGAAAAATTGGGAGTTTGACGGTGGTGGAAATTGTGAATAAAATGTTGGTCGAAGGCGTTCTCTGAATCACACATTTATAAGACCATACCTTGCTCGTTCTCTCTCTCTCTCTATCTCTCTCTCTCTATCTCTCACACACACTGTCCCTCTTTCTCTCTCTAAATCGCTCGCACGTGCACCTTTGAAATTTAAGAAAACCGCAAAAACTCCTGATTTTTACTAGTTTGATCTGTTTGATCCTGGTTCTCTCTATTTCTCTCTCTCTCTCTCTCTCTCTCTCTCTCTCTCTCTCTCTCCCTGCCTCCCTCCCTCCCTCCCTCGACACAAAACAGAGGTGTCAAATAGCGACATGTCGAGAGCTCCGGGGAAAAAAATTCGTAGGGCCCACACCGTTCATCCAGGTCTCCCGGAGGCCCAGGCACCCGATTGAAACATGGCCAAATATTCAATCTGCGGCTCTGTGCCCTCTCCATTTTCCCATTCTCTCCCAACCGCATGTGGCCACCGTATGTTTGTCGAGGGGGGATGGTGGCTGAATGGCCGTACGGGTGGACACTATGGACGGACGGAGGGAAGGGGAGAAAGGGTGGACCAGATCTCTTCTTCGACCACGACAAGACTTCGCCGCCCAATTTTCCGCACCCATCCATCCGGACCGGCCATTCAGCAACTCGACCGGCCGCTTTTATAATAATGGCTTGTTGGGACTTTTGGTACGGCCTTTTTCTTAGAGTTAGGCTTAGGATTAGGCGTACAAGGCTGGCTTAGGAGCAGCTTAGGCTTAGTTGGGCTTAGGCTTACCTTAGGCCTGGCATACTCTTGGCTTATGTTTCGCTTAGGATTAGCTTTGGCTAGGCTTAGGCCGAGGCTTACCCTGGTAGGTCCAGGCTTAAGCTAAGGCTTAGACTCAGACTTGGACTTAGGCTTAGGCTTAGGCTTGGGCTTAGGCTTAGACTTGGGCTTACAACGAGACGTTTTTGAGTAACGTCGGGAGTTAGGCACGGGACCAAGCCTATCTTGTGTAGAATTTTACGCTGATTCCGAATATGTTAACCGTTTTTGCGGAATAGCCATTTCTCGAAAGTTATGAACGATTTAAACCTCAAAACAGCCCAAAATCGGCTACTTTCAATAGTCATAAAAGGCTTCAAGATAGGTTTTAGACAAAACCAGATAGTACATCTTGTTCAGAAAAAATTCTCTATAAAATGTCCCAGCTTTTCAAAAATCAGTGAAAAGTTGGAAAAATTTGATAAATTGGGAGGTCCATAATTTTACAAAAATTTTCAAAATTCCAACATTTTTGAGTTAAGTGGCTTATTTTATAGAGAATTTTTTCTGAACAAGATGCACCATCAAGTTTTGTTTAAAACCTATTCCGAAGCCTTTTATGACTATTGAAAGTAGCCGATTTTGGGCTGTTTTGAGGTTTAAATCGTTCATAACTTTCGAGAAATGGCTATTCCGCAAAAACGGTTAAAGACCGTCAGAACGATGAAATATCGTTTAGAGCAAGAAAGTTGCGCACCGGGCGGGGGTCGAACCCGCGATGGTTCGCTCCACAGTCCGACGCGCTAGCCACTATACCACAGGGCCAAGTAGGGAAGGGAGTCAGAGGCGCCCCAAGCCCCAGAGGGTCTTTGCCCGTTACGGGACACCACTAATGACGACCCTCTCTGCGCGTTCTTGGGGGCAGCACCCTCGGGGCGACAGTGCGCGTTCCATCGTTCTGGTAGTCTTTAACATATTCGGAATCAGCGTAAAATTCTACACAAGATAGGCTTGGTCCCGTGCCAAACTCCCGACGACACTCAAAAACGTCTCCTTGTTAGCCTGGATCTCTTAGGCTCAGCCTAGGCTTAGGAATATCGGTTTCTAATTTTTGCACTTTCAGGTTTTTTGGCGCTTGATCGAACCATGAATAATCCTTAACTCACTGCGCCTAGTTCCGCAAGATTCCTCGACTGTGTACAAAGGTGTTCTGCGGAACCGGAGGGATCCGGGGAAGGGGGGAAAGTGGCAAGAAAAGGGGCGAGGAGGTCGAATTGAAAGGCGGATGGATATATGGGTCAGATGGAAACCCCCTCGCCGGTTTTGCTCTTGCTTTCTCTCTCGCTCTCTCCCTCTCGCTCTCTCTCTCTCCCCTCTCTCTCTCGCTTTCAAAGTCGAGAAGCGAGGAATAAGGCACCGACTACAAGACACACCTCTCAACGCCTTGTCCCGTTTCTTCCAGGAAACGCATTTCTTTGCATAGACTCCAGGAAATTTGTTTGCTTGGTTAGGCTTGAGTTATGCTTAGGCTTGGCTAGGCTTGGCTTAGACTTAGCTTAGGTATTGACTCGGCTTACAAGGAGATGGTCTCTGCTGGGAATCGAATTCGGATTTGAAAATTTGCACACTTATAGAGCTCGACGAGACAAATCGATTGGTGTAACTTTCAGCTGCTGATACAATAACCACGCCGAGTTATAAGCATTTTAAGTTTTTGCATACATTTTGCATTTTTTCGGCCATAGCTTCATAGGCCTTCCCCGCCTCCACATCACCATGGTCTGGTGGCCTAGTGGTGTAGTAGGCGTCCTCCGGGGAATCTAACGAGGGTTCGAACCCGCTCACGATTTTTATTTTTTGCTTTTTCGTCCGAAGGTTTCTCTTTGCTTTCTGAAGACCTTGAATAGCTTTTTACGCATTATTTTAACTCCTCTGGTGCGAAATGGCTAAAAAACATCTCTTTGAAAAAATTTAGATTTTTTTACCCGAAATGACTATGCCGGTCCCAAAATAAATTGAAAATTCAAAGCATATAAAAAAATCGTGGAGTAAGCGTAAATTTGGTAAATGGTGTGTTATCCGAACAAAAACTTTCATCCGCGAAAATTTTTTGGAAATGTAGTCATAGGTCGGACAAGGGCTCGATGCCCAGCAAGAAAATTTTTTGCGGTGAAGTTCGATGTTGTCGGCGCACCAGAGGAGTTAAAATAATGCGTAAAAAGCTATGTAAGGTCCTCAGAAAGCAAAGAGAAACCTTCGGACGAAAAAGCAAAAAATAAAAATCGTGAGCGGGCTCGAACCCTCGTCAGATTCCCCGGAGGACGCCTACTACACCACTAGGCCACCAGACCATGGTGATGGGGAGGCGGGGAAGGCCTATGAAGCTATGGCCGAAACAATGCAAAATGCATGCAAAAACTTAAAATGCTTATAACTCGGCGTCGTTATTGTATCAGCAGCTGAAAGTTACACCAATCGATTTGTCTCGTCGAGCTCTATAAGTGTGCAAATTTTCAAATCCGAATTCGATTCCCAGCAGAGACCATCTCCTTGTTAGGGATGGGCTTAAATTCAGGCTTCGGCTTAGGTCTTGATTTAAGCCAGTCAGACTCATCCGTTTTATCTGCGATTTATTAAATATGATAATCGAATAAATTTACAAATCTTTGAAATATTTCGTTTATACAGGGTGTCCCAAAAAACCCCCCTAGCCGGCCGCAGACCTGTCGGATTTTTACGGGATTTAGGTATCTATCGAAAGCTTCCGGAAAGACGAGTCCAGCACGCCCTTCGATTTTCAGAATTTGGAAATTTTTCCATCAGTTACTAATGTTTTTGCGAAATGGGCGGATTTTCTTGATGTTGTTCTCACCAGGGGGTTTTTTACAAAAATCGCAATTTAAGAATTTTTAGGCTTTTCCTGGCCACTCAACGGCAGCTTTTTGAAAGCCGTTTGTCAAAACAAAGCTTGGAAAGCGCTTAAACCGGTTAAATTGCGGTTTGAACAAAAAGTCTGTCCTTTTGGCCTGAAAAATGCCGAAAATCGAGCAAAAATTCCGAAATTCCGCAAATCCGCAAGACGTGCTGGACTCGCCTTTCCGAGAGCTTTCGATAGATACCTAAATCGTAGCATCGGACACGTCTGCGGCCGGCTAGGGGGATTCTTTTTGGGACACCCTGTAGATTATATATTTCTTTCTTTATTTTTTTCGGTTCCATTACACGTACACCCTTTTTCTGAACGAAATGCGAGCGGCCGGGCGGCTGTGTTGCCGCCATGGGTAGAGTGGTGGCTGGCCATTTCCTCGGTGTAGTATTTCAGAGAAATTCTTTGCTTTAAAAATTAGTTTTACAAGACCCAAAAATCCCGTTCAGATCCTGTGCACGATCGATATCATCTACACGACATTCCGCCCGTACACGAATCGCGGCGGCTATTTGGAGAAGCTGTTCGAGCCGTGTAGGCTAATTTTTCGACTGTTTGTGTGGGGTCTGTCTGTCTTGTGGCGCATACGTTTGCTCCGGTTCGGCCCGTTGTTTGGTCTGGGGATGAGGGTTAGTTGCAAATTCTGGAACGGGAGGAGAAATAATGGACTTTATTAGCTGATTAGGAGGTTGGAAAGCCATTTTTTGCCCTGGATTCAGAGAAAATCGGGGTTTTTGTGGACGACTTAGCTTAGGCTTAGCTTAGGGTTACTTGGCTTAGACTTGGCATAGGCTCAGCCTATACATCTTCGTCCAAGCCCCATTTACGGGCTTAGGCTGAAACTCAGGCTTGCAGCGGCTTAGGCTTAGGCTTGGGGTTTTTTTTGCTCAGGCTAGGCTTGGAGGCTGTAGGCGTAGGCTTAGGCTTGAGGCTTAGGCTTGGGCAGGCTTAGGCTTAGGTTTGCGGGGATCAGGCTTAGGCTTAGGCTTGGGCTTGGGGCTTGGCAGGCTTAGGCTTAGGCTTAGGCTTAGGCTAGGCTTAGGCTTAGGGCTTGTGGGGGGAGGCTTAGGCTTCGAGGCTTACGGCCCAGGCTGGTAGGCCCAGGCTTTCTTTTAGGCTTAGGCTTGGGCTTGCTTGGAGGCTTAGGCTTAGGCTTAGGCTTAGGCTTAGTGCTCAGGCTTGGAGGCTTAGGCTTAGGC
This sequence comes from Mesorhabditis spiculigera, assembly GCA_958295435.1. Classification (NCBI taxonomy): domain Eukaryota; kingdom Metazoa; phylum Nematoda; class Chromadorea; order Rhabditida; family Rhabditidae; genus Mesorhabditis; species Mesorhabditis spiculigera. The sequence continues at coordinate 33,093 of CATQJA010000169.1, forward strand.
TTTACTCAGAGCTTAAGCTTAGGCTTAGGCTTAGGCTTGGCAGGCTTAGGCTCAGGCCGTGCTTGGGCTTATCTTATGCTTACGCTGGGCCGTAGCTTGGGATTGGCTTAGGCTTGGCTTTCATCAGAATTAGTGAGGGTTAGCTTACGCTTATCTTGGGCTCAACGTAGGTTTAGCTGAACCTCAGCTTAGAATAGAAATACATGCATACCCGTCCCTTTAAAATGCTCTTTAAAGGGGTACATCTACGCGGACGTCGATCTTCGATACGCGGAATGGGACGACCTGGTGACGATGGCCACCGGAAGGGTGATGGCTATTGAGGTCGTCATGAATCTAGTGACGTTGATCCTTGTAACGTTTCTTAAAATATTGAATTTGATGTAGGAGTGAAAAACCGAGCAAAAACGTGTTGCACGGAATGGCACATTTTCAAAACATTTTTAGGCTCGGCGTGAATCCCGCCATACGGTCCTGCTCGCCTTCACCACGTCGGCGTTCGTCTTCTGGAAGACGTTCTGGTATATGGTGCTGTACATTCGACAGTCGGAAGGTAGAAAAAATTATTTTTTCAAGTTGCTGTTTTCCAAGCTGAAGCCGAATGGCTTACGGGGAAACGCACATGCTTAGTTTGAGTTGACCTTCTTGTAAAGGGACTTGCAAGGATGGATCTTGGATTTCTTAGCTCATGGATTTCCAACGAACCTCGGCGTGCCCAGGACACGCTACGCACACGTTCTCTTTCCATTACGTAATTGATTACAGCGCTTTTTAAATTCCGTTCCTGTATCCGTATCGTATCCGTTTTGCACGTTGCGTGGCGCGGCTCTGGACAGTTCATTTTGTAACTTAACCGGCCCCTTTAAAGCGGACCATGAAGGGTTATAATCGACGGCATTCCTTCACTAGGCCCACACCGCCACTCACAGCAGCCAAAAAACCGGGTGATAAAAATTGGGTAGCGTGCGTCTATAGGAGTTGGGGCTTGGGCATCACTTTAAAGTTCGCAGCCGGAAGCCGCCCCCAGCCTTCTTAGCCTTATCAAAAAGCAAAAACTACACAGACGGCCCAGCTGAGTCGCACGTGGTGTCCGTCTCCAGTCCCAAAATCGCGATTTTCAGTGCACACGCGTGAATACATCAGACCCGGAACTGGGTGGCTCACGGAATTTATCGTCTTCTGGGTGGCCCGATGGTTTCTGGTGGGTCATAGAATCTCATTTTTTAGTTTTATTTAGATGTTTTTACTAGCAAATAAATAAAATAAAATCAATATTTTTCAAAATAAGCGTCACTATTTTTGTCTTTAGGTGTGCCGTCCCACTGGCCGTCATGGTAGCGCTGTGGAATCGGCTGGCGCGTCACGAGAGTACGAGTTCGTTGCTCCACCAAGGATCTCGCCTAGACCTAAGCTTCCAAGCAAGCTGCGTATAAGCCCGAAACATAATCCCGCAAGCCAAGCTGAGCTTAGGCTACATTCAACGTCAACAGTGTGCAGATCCCATTTATCTATTAGCCTATTTTGTGCCCTTTCCCATTCCTGTCGTCTCCTTTTCCGTCTTGACCACTCCCTTATCACCCTGTATCTCCTCTACCACCTCCGAGAATCAGTCCATATCAAGCTTGCGCTCCCAGGCGCTGTGTGTTGTTTTTTCTCGGATTTTGCTGTGTTGACTTCTGTATTTTAGGTAATAAACTCCATCGGATACTGTACACTGTTCGACAGGTTTCTTGAGAAATCTCAAGGGATTATCTAAAACACATCCCCTCCCTCGTAGGAGGGTCCGATTTTACGATCTCGGTACCTATCGAAAGCTCTAGAATAGGATGTTTTTCCGGTTTTCATTCAATTGGTTTGTTTGTTTAGTATTTTGCTCGATTTTCGGTACTTTTATGCAAAGTCTGGCAGGGAAATCCGCGGTACTGGACTGTTAGCCGGGGGAGTGCATTTTTAGAATTTTATTGCCTATACATTCAGCGGTTAGAAATTACTAATGAATTTTTTATAACTCTCTTAATAGTCTTTAATTTTTAGGGAATTCATTAAAATGTTTCAATTTTGTGAAAATTCCCAAAATACACGATTTTTCAACAAAAACTCAAAATTTTCGCAAATAAATTATGGATAATTTTCTATGGACTGTTTAACACTTCAAACTATAAGTCTTCGAAAAACTGCCCAAAATTCGATAAAAATGATTTATTTTTATAGGGCTATAATGGATTAATGGGAGATAAATAGGCCCCCCCGCTACCAGTCCAGTCCCAGAACTCGTTCCAAATCGACTATCTCATGCCGTGGCGTTAGCTACCATGCTACCGTTTAGTAGTATGGTAGCGTACACACTCCACTACTTTGACTGCTGCGGACGAAGGGAACCGACGCGGATGATGTTCGCCCTGGCCAACGTGCCCTACACCGATCGGCGATTCGCCTTCAAGGATTCGCCAAAGTTGAAGGGGGCTGTGGGTTTTTCGATTACGCTATCGAATTCCGCAGTCCGGTGACCGCGACGAAACCGCTCGGTTTCAAAACTGCCTTTTTCAGCCCATCCGTTCCGTCTTTGGGCATCGCCGGTCGCTTGAGTTGATGGGAAGGTGCTGGCCGAGTCGAATACCATCAATCGATTTGTCGCTAATCGATATGGTGAGGACAAAAAAAATTAAAAGTATACTAACTAAAAACAATAGGTGAAGTAATCCTAAAAATACCCTAAATTTATAGGTTTTGCCGGGAATTCCGGAGTGGGAAAGGGCTCAAGTCGACTCGTTGGCTGATTTGGCACCATGTAGGTTACAGGGTCGGAATCACACCGGATTTTTTTTTCTCTCTCCCTTTCTCTCGCTCTGCTCAGCTCTCTCTCCCTTTCTCTCTCTCTCTCTCTCTTTCTCTTGCTCCCTGGGTCTCTCAAATTTACTATTGAGTATACGGACTTACGTTTCAGACGTGTACTTCAACCGCGTTCGACCCTTTTACGGAGTCGTGCGCAAGTATTGGGAGGGCGATCAGGTATCCCAGTCGATTACCCAGGTAGACACTACCTTTTGTAGCAAGCCCCTCCTGCATCCGAATTTTCGGCCCGAGCGATCATTTGCCTTCGGGATACTCACAAAGTTTATCGAGGATAATGGACAAAGCTCTAGTTTTTTGATAAAGTTTAATTAAGAGAGAGAGAGAGTGGGAAGCGAAATGAAGAAGGCGTTAGAGAGAGAGATGTGAGAGAGAGAGTGAGAGAGTTGAAGAGAGAGATAGAGAGAGGAGAGAGAGAGAGAGAGAGAGATAGAGAGAGGCGCTGGGAGGAGACAGAAAGTGATACCGCTTCTACCATATAGGAGATTTTGGGCATTTTTTAGGGAGATTTTAGGTGGGAGACTCCGTGACGTGCGCCGATTTTGCTACTGCTGAGCCACGCGTCCTCGTTTTCCGCAACTGAATTCCCCGAGCTGACGGATGGCTGGTCAAGGTCCGACTTTCATTAAGCTCAAACACGCTCATTCCAGATAGCCGAGCACACTGATGGCCAGAGTCGATGCCCAAAGTGGCCGAATATTTGGCAAGTCGCCCCACATTGATTCAATGACCGGCAGCCGTTAGATGCTGTGGAAAGATGATAAATCTTTGTACAGCTTGCAAAAAAATACAACTTCTTTTAGAAACATAATTAGATCGTCAGATGATTCTTAAGCACTATACAAGTTGTGTTTCCTTAAATGGCTATCGAAAATCGTTGTCGTTGGGCTGCTGGGCAAATCGTTGGGAAACATCATAAAAGGAAAACGCGTCAAAATTGTAAAGAAGCCAGGATAGCAACGAAGACCTGAAGTTGAGTTTTTTTTAAATAGTGTAACTTTGGCATAAAATGTCGAAAATCGCGCCAAAACATTCAGGTATTGCGAAAATTAGAAACCAGATTGCGAATCCTCCAGCTCGTCGAGGCTTTCGATGAATAGCTAAATCGTAAGAATCGGACTCGACCCCGGCCCGCTGGAGGGCTTTTTTGGACACTCTGTACAAGCCATGCCTTGCTGGTCCTTCCAGCAACTTCATCCAGTTATCAAGTTTCACTTCTAAACCCCCCTGGGCGTTAGCCGATTGAGATATGTGTTGTTATTCCCGGCCTCAAGGTCACCCCTTCCAGCCAACCGGTGATTGATTGTGTCCGTTTTTGGCGGCGTGATGGGAGAGCGGAATGGCCCGAAAATGGGAGGAGGACACACTTTCCATTTCCTCGAGAACTCGTTGCAGACAGACCCTCCTCTACCGCCTCTCGCCCTATGGATTAGGCTGGTAATCACTTGTTCAATCCAATATTTACCAGATAGTCGTCGCATGATTATCGGCCTAAGATAAATAAATCTATTAAGATTTAGTAATATGTAGTGATTTTAGCACAGAGAAGGACTTCTCGACCCATTCCCCTAAGGGCTCTTCTAGCCTTTTTACAGGGACCTTAGCAATTTGCCGAGTTGCTCTTTGTCCGAATTCCCTCCAGCCAGCCTGCTTTTTAAATGCTCCTCACCGCTTCCCACTTTTAAACGATCTACTTTATCTTTCCCATTTCCTCAAGGATCGTTGCTAGCTTGCCTTCTCCCGCCGAAACTTTGGGGGTGCCTAAGAATCTCTGCTAACCTCTTTCCTAGGGATCCTGCTAATAAACTTCCTCAAAGTATATTTGCTAGCCTACCTCCCAAACCTAAATGCCTCCCCAATAATCCCTTCTGTGCTCCGCTTCCCTAACGAAAACGAACCAAAATGTGTCCCCCGAAATATCTGTTTTAGAGGCTTTGTACCCCTCAAAGGTTCTAGAAAGATCCCAACGATATACAGCCGTTCCCGAAAACCTTTGAAAAATGACTGAATTCGCAAATCTTGTTCAGTAAGACTAAGCTACTCTGTCTACGAAATCCCGTTTTCTCGACACGTCTCGTTTCTCGCAAAGAGGGAAATGTTATTTGTAGTGATTGAGACGAGAAATTGGCGATACGTGGGGCAGAGGCAAGAAAGTTTTATGTTTCCCAGGTGTACAGTAACTTTTAGTGTCGTTTGTAGCTAGACGTACTTAAAAAGGGGTGACAGCGCCACTGCGTTGATAGCTAATGAAATGCTTACCGTTGCCGACCTTTATATCTCAGTATGTACTTAACTCATACAGTTTTTTGTGAAATCGGTTTCCTTTCGAGGAGATGATCATTCGTCGTTTTTCAATGACTCTTCTTCTCGTAAATGCCCTCGCCAGAAACCGCCATAGATGTCGTCGGAATGGGCTGTGAAGGGACCCATCGTTGCCGTTTTGCGCGTGAGCCTTTTTTTTTTTTTTTTCCCGAGCCCCTCGCCCATCAGGGATACAGCCTCCCTCGAAGAATTCCGAACAAATAGTTTCTGAGGCAAAGCCCTGGAAATCCGACAATGATGAGGCATACATTTTTCTTTTTCAGAAAAGTAGAGATCGGACCCGGAGACGGCACCTGCGAGGGTGGAAAGAAGAGAACAGGCGCAGATCCGGATGCGGAACAGGATAAGGTATGCAAAAATCACTCCGATAGCCTACAGTGACTTCTAAGCCAAGGTAGATTAAGCAGATTGAATAAATTCAGAAGCCAACCTATGCTAAGCCTAAGCTCACCAAAGACCTAGCTCTAAACCTAAGCCCAAGCCTAGGCTAATCCTAAGCTTAAGCCTAGAAATGAAACCTATGCCTAAGGCTAAGCCAATCTTGAGCCTAAGCCTAAAGGCCACCACATACAAAAGCTGAGGCCGGAGCCTAAAAGCCTAAGCAAAGCTGAGCTGAAGCTAGGCCTAAGCTGACCTAAGCATTCCAGACCTCCCTTTGTTACAGGTAGCCTGCTTGTGAACTGGAACAGAATACAACGAAAAATGCAGCGGCGACAGGCGAGAACAGGAATTCTGCCAAGCCTTCGAGAACATATGCTCAAAAATCAATGGGGGCTCGACCTTGATGAGGTTGAAAAAGATTAAACCTACAATGAATCTGGCAATTCTCGCGTGCAAGCCAGACTTGCCCCATCGACCCCATAACGGTGATGACCGCATTTTCAAAGCATAATAGGGGAAGGTGGGTTTTGGGTTTCTGGCAGGGCAAAGCGTAAATTTTAGGGAAGACTCCACATTACCTCAAGCGCTCCCTTGACTGGAGGCAAGAAGAAGAAGAGCATCAACTTCACGCGCTTCTGCAAGGAGTTCAAGACGCGATACCTCTACATATGCCCCGATCCGTTTAGGTTTGGGCAAAAAGGTG
>CATQJA010000170.1:0-63515 GCA_958295435.1 Mesorhabditis spiculigera
AGCAGGTTTCGCCATTTTAGCTATTTTGTTCAAAATGTCTTGAGTTCGATGCGATAGAGCGCGTGAAAAGTATGCAAACAATTCCGAAAAAAAAATAGTTAGGTCGGATTTTTTGGCAGTTTATCACCCTTTTCAGACCAAAGGCATGGAAGAGGAGTTCACCTGGGATGATGGCACGCCAGTTGACTACACGAATTGGATGGACCTTGAGCCCAACAACTACGACAAGGATGCTCAAAATGTAAACCACGACCCGGTGCCCGGACAGGAGAATTGCATACATGTAAGATCATTCTCGAATATCATACAAACACTTCTTTTAGTTGCGCCTGTCAAGACAAGATGACACGGAGGCAAAGTAAGATTTGGCAAACTAGTGGCAGCATTCAATCTCGAACTTCAAGGCCGCTAGTCGGGCAATGGGAACAGCATGTTTGTCAGCCCGACCGCTATGCATTAGCGCTATGCAAGTGGACGGTAATCTATCTCTTCGGACGTTGATGACAATTTTCTTTGTCGCGGTCGATCCAGAACCATCATTTCAGATCTCGCCGCCGAAGCAGGGACCGAATAACGGAGTGGTCAGTTTTCGTCCTTGTTTACTTAGATTCTAGCCATCGTTCTTTTAGCTATTTGGATCGATGAAACCAATAATTGTAAAGGCAGTTTTGCAAAATCAAGCCACATTTCAGACTGGTGCTACTTCGGGCCCGGTTGGACCATCGAAAGGTACGAATCCCGGACAGGTGGTAAGGGCTCAGTGTTAATCAATGCCTTACCCAAACAATTAAAAAAATGCTTAATGTCAAATTCGCAAAACATTAGACTGAAATATCCATTGATTTTAGACCGGCGCGACTTTGGACCTGGCTTGCGCCATCACAAGATCCTAATTCAGGACAGGCGGTAAGGGCTCGCGGTAAAAAACCTGAACTAGAGCTATTCGAAGAACTGTAAAAAAGTCAAACGCGGAGGATCCTACGACCTTGAGTCCAAATACGGCCAGATTTCTAGAGCGGCGGCACTCCCGACCCGAATGCGCCATCGAAAGATCCAAATGCTGGGCCGGTACGGAATCTGTTAAAGGGATAGCGCAAGCAGAAACCTAAGTGTTACTTAGGCTCCGGGAATTCCACAGATGTTGCGCAGCTGTGCTCCAAAAAAGGCCCCCTTTCCGGCCCTAAACATAAAAAGTTATCACATCTGCGCGCCCCGAATCTCCTCATTAGTGCGCTGATTTGCTGATAAGCGCAGATTGGGATGCTGATAAGCGGAAATCCAGCCAAATCTGGCAAAGTTCCAGGCATCCACGTAACACGTGGACTGCCGCTTGCGCTTATCCCTTTAAAGAGAGAACGTCACATATGTTATCGGATTCATAGCGAAATAGCATGCCATCGAATTGTACTGATGGTAAATGTTTAGAACGGTGGTACCACTCCTGTGAATGGCCCGTCGAAAGGGGGTGGTGGTGGCGGTGGTGCTGGAACCACTCCTGTGCCGGTTCCGCCCTCGAAGGATCCCAGCAAATAAGAGCGTTTATAAAACTTCACTAAACCAATTTTGACGTCACCTTGAACACAAGTAACTACACAACTGTAGTAAGAAAGGTACGCCTACCCGATCGGCCTAAAATAGAATTTTTACGGAAGCAAACAGTGCCGTTTAGCTCGCTCGGATTCACCCAAGTCGCAAAAAATCACTGTTGCTTCAAACCACAGTAGTTGTAATGGCTGCGTTTAAAGGGACGCCCAACCTTTCAAGCTCGAAACTTTTCGAAAAACATTTCGCGTGTGGGGGTCGAACCCGGGTCCCAGCTTTGTAGGCATGGATACTATTCTTAGGCCATAGTGGCAAGCCATGGAGTGGGATGGGGCACTCCACAAGAGGGAAAGGTGTCAAATTTCTGTGCGGCAATGGGCCCCTTGGCGCACAAAATTCGCGCGTCATTTGTACTGCCCGGAATACCGGCAAAACATTAGGTATCCCTTTAAAGGCGTCAAAGCCTGAAAGAAGTGGGCGTTCTAGCGAACTTCGGTCGCACCGCACCGCATAAATTTGAACAAGACAAACCCATGAAAGTCAAAGAAGGCAAACGCCGAGATATAGGGCCAGGTGCCCGTACTTGATCCAAACATGGTCAAAAACATTCTCTTGCTCTTTGCCGTCGGGTTTACCGTATCTGCCGAGGTTTGGAATGGCTTTCAAAATTTGCAAACGGCCTTGAGCTCTTAGCTGAGTTGCGAAGATGGGTGGACGTTGGGCCAGGGCACGGAGAAATGCTACAAGGTTTGTAGATATTTTTATAGATGGTCCTTTTTATGGTCCTACACCGTGAAGTGTTTTTTTGTTGTAGGGTTTCACCGAAAAAGTCGGTCTTGTGCGGTCCGACCCGTGCTTTTTGGCCCGACTGGCCCGACTGCGGTGCAAGCGGTCCGCAGTGTTAGCCGATTTTACGATTTAGGCACCTATCGAAAGCTCGCGACGAACCGAGGAGATATGTTTCTTTCCGAATTTCGAAATTCCTCAAATTTTTGTTAGAATTACTAACCTTTTTGTAAAAACTACCAAATTTCGGACGCCTCCCCGGAGGGAAGGGTTTATTTACAAAATCACAATTTATCAATTTTCAAACCTTGCGACTGCCCAACGACAGTATTTTGATGACCATTTGAGAAAACACAGTTAGGATGGCGTTGACCCAATTAATATGAGCTATTTTGTAAAAAAATGTGAAACTTTGGCATAAAATTGCCGAAAATCGAGCGAAAAATTCCTGGGATTTCAAAATCCGATAAACATAGCTCCTCAGCTTGTCGAGAGAGGTTTCGATAGCTACCTAGATCGTAAAATTCGGACATCAGTGCTGACCGCCAGGGGGGGGGGGAGTTGGGACATCCTGTAGGGCTTGAGCTGGAAGTGCAACGTATCAAAGACACGATAAAAGTTTATTTGGCAAACGGAAGACGCGGAGCTGCCACACGACAACAACGACAATTTTTATAGAGCCTTCCGGGCCTAATGAAATACGATGCATCGAAGGCTGCGTGCGATGCACTTGGGGCCGGATTACCCGTCATTCATTCGGAGGCGGAAAATGCGGCTGTTTACGGTGGGCCCGTGCACATTCGTGTGCCGTCCGTTCGTTGCACGAATAGCGCCAGCTAAATCGGTGAAAATTCCAATGAACATTATAGCATTTACCCGTGACGGCGAACATGTGCGACTCGGGGCGACACGGGTGAGTGAAAAAGAGCATTTCTCGCGTTATAAGGACGGAAAGCGCACGCAGAGTGCTCGGTACACCGAGGATAAACGGTGGAGGGGCACTCAATATTTTTATAACAAAAATAGTTCAAATATGGTTTTTCGGGATAAAAAAAGCTCTTAATAAATTTTTCAGCCCTCTATCGAATGGGTTTTCGAAAATATCGAAAATTTTCAAAACATCGCGTTTCCTCGGTGCTGCCCATAGCTTTCAACTATAGTTTTTATGCTAAAAAGCTTTATATTACATTTTTTCGTGCTGAAAATCTTCATCGTAGTATATTTTTCGACGTCCTCTCGATTGGCGTTTTGGAAATACAGAAAATCACAAAAATTTGGCTTCCCCCGCTATCCTATGTGCTGCCATGGATTTTGATCCATCCTTCTTTATTCAATCAAAAAATGCTTTTTTTCATTTGTTCGGGCTGATATGCTCATTTTGATTTCTTGGCTACTTTAAAACGATTCGCTTCTTATCACAGTTCGGCAGCGGGAAATATGACTTCAAATGGACCGATGGGTCCGAGATGGATTACAAGCGTTTCAACGACGAGTACATGGACAACGCATTGAATCTGGAGAATTGTTTTGACGTAAGAGCGTCTTTTTTCTAAAGGCTGGGGAACAGTTCAAATATTCTAAGGCTATCAAAAGATTCAAAACGTTTTTAGATGTGGCCTGAGGACCGTTGGAACGACAACAAATGCTACGTTCCGGAAATAGTGGTTTGCCAGAAACCTGCAAGCGTGGGTGTTAGAGTAACGAGCAGCCTCTCAAGGTTGAAATAGAATTTTGGTCAGTGACATAGCACATCATGTGCAGAATAATTTTTGGTAATAAAAACATTCGTGAGTTTTTAACCAGAGGGGTTCCATAACTTTTCGAAATGGATTCGTAATCAGCGAAAAATTCGGAACAAGATGTGCTATGTCACGTACCGAAATTCCACTTCGACCAACAGAGGGCTACAGTAAGGAAGATTACAGGTGCTTCCAGAAACACATAAGCATAAACGGGAAAGACGTATACTTTAAAGGGGCTACGAACTGCCAAAAAATTGAGTGACGGCCCGAAAATCGGAGCCCTGTACGTGGGAGACCCCTGTGCACCTAGGGGCGCGGGAAGCTCGCAAATTTGAAATGGCCTGTTTTCACCTCGAAATCACCTTCTCGGCTGTTTCTGTGCTAAATTTGATGATTAAAACACCAACACTATTCAAAATTGAATGAGGCTTTCAGAAATCAGCTCAGGTCTTGCGAATCATAGTATTTTCACAAAAAAAACCGGGCAAAAACAACTTCGCGCAAAAATCCAAAAAAAACTGAGGGCTCTTGTCCCGCAGCGCCCGCTGGCAATTTGCCAGAAATCAAAGAGATCTCCCAAAAGGGCTTTGATGGGCGGTTAGGAACCCCTTTAAGAATGCACAGGCCAGCTTAAAGCGGGCTACTGCAGACCAGACTAGCGTTACGAAGAGTTACGGCAAAATATACAATTTTTTACAATTACAATTGTTTTGACGGCAAACATGTTGGAAAATTTTTACTGACCTAGTGCATGCAAGTCTTAGGGACACTCAAGTTTCGGTACGGGATTTAGCTATCTTGTACCGAATTCTTCGCGGATTTAGTCCTTGGTCTCAAAATCTGCAAAACAAAGGGATTGAAAAAGTTATGAAGCTTTGAAGTGCAAAACAGTCCCAACATCGGCAAATTTTAGGCTTGGCCGCTCTAAAGTGCTTCATAACTTTTTCGATCCGATCGTTTTGCAGATTTTCAAGCCAGTCCCGGATTCAGCGCAAAATTCTGCGCAAGGAGGGCCAGGATGCCTGCCGAAATTGTTGGTGGCTTACACCATTTTCAGAACGACGGTGGCACTCCGGACCCGAATGCGCCTTCAAAAGACCCAAATCAAGGCCCGGTAGGTAATTTAATAAACGCCCAAATGGCATCGCACGGAGGAAGAAGTTACAAGGGCGGTTTAGAACGGCGGTACCACTCCTGTGAATGCCCCGTCGAAAGGGGGTGGTAGCGGCGGTAGCGTTGAGACAACTCCTCCACCGGCTGCACCTTCGAAAGATCCCAGCAAATAAGGGCGCTCAGATAGCTCCGAATAAATTTATACTGTTTGGGGTCTTGGACATTCGATTCAACGCGGAAAAAAGAGCACAATGCTATCTGGACAACTCGGGTTTTCATCAATGAAGATGGTTCGTAAAATTGCCGTCTTTAAAGGTCGACTATAGTCCCGTTGAAAATTCCAGGCGACCCCTGGTTCCTGCCGGCTGTCCGGACGGGGTCGCTCCGACCCTTCCTAACACCTTCCCCATCCCCTCACTAGCCTCTCCCTCGGCCTAGTGGTCTAAGGCGCTGCCCCAGTCGAGGGGTCAGGGTTCGGTTTTGCTCCGCGGCGAGCGCCTACCGTAACCCTGCTTGCTATCCCGTGCCTAGTTTCAGGCCTGCAACCGACACAGTGGGACCAGATTGTACCTTTAATGGTAGAACGCTTTCGCTATGCTCCTATGGCTTTTCAGGCAAAACCCAAAGGTTTTGATTTTTCTCTCTAATTTTAGGCATTTTCAATGCTTTGACAAAATTTATTAAAAGGAATTTGATAGAGCGGCTAAACGATATAAAATTGTTTTAACTACAGCCAAAAATAAAGTAAAGCTAATTGTTATAGCAAAAACCAGATAGCCCGTCAAAGAAAAGGACCTAAAAAATTTTGGGGGTAAAATAAAGTCTTACTCAATTTCCTTTTTGGACTCCAGTCTCTCTCGTATACCAATTAGTTTATTACCGGTCCCTTCTGAATCACAAATAGCCAGCGCCCCAAGTATTTATACAATGGAACCGGCACGAAAGCTACCGTATTCCGGCTGGAGCCATGACGGTCTTTTCCATATTTTTCCTGCCGTTCCTACAATTTGTGATCGGTTTCATTGATGCTGTAGGTTTCTCAGATTACTGAGAGTCTTGTCATAAAGGTTGAATTTAGTAGGGAAGCTAGTTTTTAGCAAGATTGTCCGTTTGATGGTTACAAGCTGACGAGGGACGGGAAGGATTGCTATACGGTAGGCCAAGATTTTTGGTCCTTTCGCATTATCGGGGGTAAAATATTCTATGTATTTATCTTGAAGAGCCAAAAAAATGAATAGGATATGTTAATAATGTTTTTAGCGAAATAAAACTATGTTTAACTAGAAAAACTATCTAAAAACTTCAAAATTTTTTTCAAAAATTTCAATTTTTGATGAAAACGGCCATTAAAATTGATATTTTATTTTTAAATAAAATATGGAAAGGTTTTTACGCTTAGGAGTAGTAAAAACAGCTCAGAAAGACTTCAGCTATTTATATTTTAAAATATGGTTCCTAGGAAAAAACAATTCTCCCAATAATGCGAAAGAACCGGCTTTTTTGCTTTAATATTTCTTGAAAATAATTCGTCTTTCGTGTTTGGTACCATCTATCATTAATTTTCAGTTCATCCGTAACACCACCCAGGAGAACGCGATCAACTCGTGCAAAACGATGGGCGGCCACCTGGCCTCAATTCATTCCGAGGCCGAGAATACGAGAATTCTTTGTAAGCTTGTCTTGATTATAATCCTATAATTCATGAGATATTGTAGCCTGGAGTATCCAGGCAATGGTCGAGAAAATGGCGAATCACAGCCAGAAATATTCGATACTTCTCGGCGCTTACAAGGTTTGATTCCGTAATTTTAAGAAATCTGTGACCAGAAGGTGTGCATTAAAAAGCAAAAATAGACTTAACAACCAGTCGATATTTGCTTCTTATATTTTCATTTGCTTTTTTACGGTAGTTTTTATTATTAATGGCGTGTTTTGTATACAAACCTGCCTAGTATGACTACAGGAAAAAGAAATCCCTCTAACTCGACGAAGACGTATCGGATCGGAATGATAGTTACCCCATTCGAAAGCCCGTGAAACGGCGATTTTGCTACAAACCGAAAAGATGCATTGCATTGTAAACAATGCGATTGCATGGTCTTCAGTTTGCAATTGCACAATTGCAACAATGCATTTAAAAACGTTAGTACGCAAACGTTAAAAAAACGGCTCGTATGCAACCCGGGAAAACCTTACAAAATTGCTTGCAAAATGGCGCAATTAAATAAAAGCATGGTTTACAAGACTATTGCTAACTGGCTGTTTCAAAGGCTTTCGAATGGTATAACTACCATTCCAATCCGGGACTTATCCGTCGAGTTATAAGTGGTGTTTTTTCATTGGGACACTTTGTAATTTTCAGCTTTTTGTTTAGATCAAAGACTTGGGCAGACTTTTCCAATGGATCGACCGCAGCCCGATGGACTATACAAATTGGGATGCGGCGCAACCGGATAACGCCGAAGACGACAACATCCACACACACGGCGAGCAGAACTGCATCGAGGCAATTCCCATTTTCGCGTCAAATTTGCGCACTGTTTTTAAGATGTACCTGCAGCCGCTCGATGGCCCAAAGGGTTTCGGCAAGGAGTATTTTTTTGTGTCTTCGATCGATGACATTTTATTTTAGGTCAGTGGGGAAATGGAACGACATCGGCTGCGGGAATCGCTACTTCTCGTTGGCACTTTGTAAATTTGCGGTATTTTTTTAGATGTCATTATCCACTTGATATTTTTTGCCTCCTTTCGAACCAGTGATACATTAAGTCTTCAAGTACCTAGTTTTACAGCTAAACTCAAGCAGCTCCACGGATCCGAGAGGCAATGGCTCGGTAAGTCCAAGAATATTCTAGATTTTCAAGTTTTTAGTTCACGATTGACTCTTCTGGAGTAACCGGACGGCCAGGAGGCAATACCTTTGTAAGCCTTAGGATACCTTACGCGGTGCTTCACCTAAAGGGCTTCGCATCACTTTTCTTAGAGCGGCGGCACCGGCATGACAGGCTCAGGATCGAATTCAACTCGACCTGGAACCGGTGGCACGGTAAGTAAAGCGTTAGGTGACATGAAGCGATACCGTAGCCATAGCTGACACGTCTTCAAGACCCTTTCAGCCTCTAGAATAGCTACGAAACAAAATTATAGGGAGGCACTGGAGCTAACGGCTCGCGAAACAGTTCCACTACCGCTAGCGGAAGTACGGTAGGTGAGAGAAACCAGATACTTTCCAATCGCTGCAGGGCGCCACTCTGCACCCATCTAGAGGGACCGGATCTCCTGGGGTAAGTAGCAAGCCATTAATTATATACCTTCCAAATCGTTTTTGAATCGATTTTTTCGAACTTCTCAAACTTCTCGAAGGCGAGGTCGCAGTTCAGAAATGCAGTTCGGAACTCCATAAATATTCGCATAACCGAAAACCGGGTCCGAAGATCAGTTCATGTTTATTTAAGCCCCATGCTTTTAAAGTTGCCTCGCTTTCGAAAACGATCACTTTGAAAATGCCACCCTTGTTAGGGTTTATTCTCCTAGCGCTTATCCCTTTGGGGGTTGATGCGAAGCTGATACCAAAGGTAATTAAGGTTTTAAAACAAAGTTTGGGAAAGTTTTGTGATACTCCAAGGTCCTCCGTATTTATATTAAATTCGAACATATAAAGCCAGAGATGATCCATCAATTTAGACAGGCTGCACGGCAAATTGGACGCGTGGCATTGAAGCGGGCAGCTGTTTCCTGGTATATTTTACTTGAAGTATCTGTGTTAAACGTCGTAGTCCTCTCATTTTTGCAGTAACAGTCCAAAACCGTTGTCTCTTGAGGTCATCCTCGACATGCGCGTGGAAGATGCCAAAGCGGAATGCGCAGAAATGGGCGCCACGCTCGCCTCCATCCACTCGGACTCGGAGAATCAGCTAATTTTGGGTAAGCACCTACTTTCAACCTTTTTAATTTTTGGCAGACATGGTCCGAAAGGCTGTCCCAACCGCGCAGGAAAGCACTTGGCGCCCTACAGCTCTTCTGGGAGGGCATCGGGTAGTTGAAAAACGGCTGGGAAAATTTTCTCTAGACCGCAAATGACAACAAAACTTTCCATTGGGATGACAAGACAAAGATGGACTACAAAAATATGCAGCCGGATGAGCCGAATCAGCAGGGAGATGAGGGATGCCTTGAGGTAAGGGATCAAAAAAAGCGTCAAGGTATCGCTTTAGATGTTCCTCCGACCTTTCAAGACCCTTCAAGACTATGGGTAGGTAATTCTGTGCCGATAACGCGGGTGCTCGAAATTCCTGGTCATCACCTTAGAGTCACGTTCTCGACTGTTTCTGGGCCAAATTCTATTATTAAAACACCAGAGCTATTCAAAATTGAGCGAGGATTTTATAAATGAACTCAGAATTGGCAAATTCTAGCGTTAGAAAGGTAAAAAGGTTGCGCACAAAAACCGTAGGTCGCGTGCCAACGCGCGAATTAGTTTAAATTGAAAAACGAAAAGGGAAGGGGTTTCTCGCCTCTGCGAGATCTTTCGATAGATACCTTAGTTGTCAAAATCGGACACTTCTGCGGCCGCTAGAGGGGGTCGGTTTTTTGGACACCCGATATACTGGTCCAATGTCTCACTTAGCGTTCGTCTAGAGAGAGAGATAGAGTGAGAGAGAGAGAGAGAGTGAAGCCTCGTAATCGTCGAACGCAAAAAATCATTTGCCGAAGCGAAAACAATTTTTCAGTTCGGACTACGTCGGCAAGTGGAACGACTACACGTGCAATCACGCGTTTATGGCTGCCGTGTGCCAGATCAGGGCTGGGGGTGCTGCGGTACCACCTGTCGATCCCAACGGCATCCCCGGCGGGCCCACCAAGGGTACGAATAATGGTGGCAGCAGCGGAACCCGTGACCCTGGCGCTCCGACTGGTGATCCGAACTGGACCGGAGGTACGGGCGGAACTCGTGATCCTGCTGCTCCCAGTGGAGACCCGAGCTGGACCGGTGGTACGGGCGGAACTCGCGACCCTGCTGCTCCTAGTGGCGACCCGACCTGGACCCGTGGTACGGGCGGAACACGCGACCCTGCTGCTCCGAGTGGAGACCCGAGCTGGACCGGTGGTACGGGCGGAACTCGTGATCCTGCTGCTCCGAGTGGAGACCCGAGCTGGACCGGTGGTACGCGCGGAACACGCGACCCTGCTGCCCCAAGCGGTGATCCGAACGGTCCGAATGGTAATGGTGGCCCGACCCAGAACCCCGGAGCACCTTCAAAAGGGGGTGCTGATGGCGGCTACTCGCCTTTACCTACACAACCTGTCATCGCACCCAGCAAGGACCCCAGCAAGTAATGAGTTTGAACATGTGGTTTTTAATAAATGAACAATGGGTATCAAAAAATCAGTAGCGAGCGGAGAAAAGCCTTGTGATCGCTGTGAGACGGGAGAAATGAGGCGGATTTGGGATCAGCAAAAATTCTGTACAAAGATGGCCCGGTCCCATACAGAGCCGCCACCTTAAAGCGGCCCCGAAATGCCAAGCATTGGGTTACGGCCCGAAATGGGCAGCCCTGTACGTCGAAGGCCTTTGCACACCCCCGAGGGCGGGAAGCGCCTGAATCTAAAATTCCCCGTTGTCACCGCAAGAACCCGTTCTCGGCTGTTTCTGGACCAAATTGGTGATTAAAAGACCAAAACGATTTAAAATTGAATGAGGATTTTAGAAATGAGCTCAGATGTTGAGAATTATAGTGTTTTCATCGAAAAAAACAAGCAACAGCAGTTTTGCGCAACAATCGAAAGTGGGCGGGCTCGCTGGCCTTTTCGCCAGAAATATAAGGTTCTTCCCGAAAGGGCTCATATTTTGCAGATCGGAGCACCTTTAACCTTACGTGCTCCCCTTTTCAGGCCGGTTTTTGAAATAAAACCAAGCATCCCTTGTGTAGAATTTTACACTGATGCCGAAGCTGTTAGCAAAAATTGTCGAATGGCAATTTTTTAAAATTACGACGTATTTTAGTGTTCTAGGATGTGTAAAATACCCTAACTTCAGAGTCCTCAAAAAATCGCTAGAATCATGTTCCGGAAGTGGTAGGTAGCAGGTTTCACTCAGAAAAATATGCGCCGTCGGAGCTCGATCAAGGAAATATGCAAACCATAATCAAGAACCCATAAATAGATTTGCAAGTCAAGAAAACGAAGCCAAAGACCATCTCATCTTTATTTAGAACCCAGGTTATTAAAGCTCGCGGTTTTCGAAGAGAACCATTTTGAAAATGCTAGCTTTGGTGCCTTTCCTTCTTTTACTCTTACCCCAAATTTTTGTAGGCACGGTCTCATGTAATTAACGGCTACTTCCGGTCATTTTGCTGGGCTAAATTGAGGGAAATTAGCTCGTACGCAGCCCAAGAAAGCTCAAAATTTTACAAGATGGGCTGTAAAACAGCGGGTATAAATAATTTGGGTATAATAAACTAATTTGCATGATTTTCATTAGTAAAAAGGAAACAAGCAATTTACTGCTGGCCGCGGCCCCCAGCTCGTTTTTGCGGCCTGGCCCGGCTGCGGCCGTGGATAATCCTTGCGGCTTTTCGGCCGGCTCCGGCCGTGAAAAAATTTGCATCCGGCTTCCGGTCAACGCGGTGGCCGTGATGCCATGTCTGGTGTACACAGGCCCGTAGCAGGGGGCGAGGGGGCGAGCCGCCCCCCCGAAATCGGCCGAAGGCCGAAAAGTTCCTAAGGGGGGACCCTTATGATTTAATTTTTCCAAAAAATTTTTTGCCTACGGCGCTATTTTTGTCTATTTTTAACACTAGTTTTAGTGTTATAAACCCAATGTTTTCAAAAATTTTGCCTGCCGCGCTGTAGTTTTAGTCTATACATGGGCGGTCACCCCAGAGGGTCACCCTGGGGGTGACCGCCGCTCACCCCCTGGGGGTGACTGAATGGCACGATGGGGTGTCACCCCCTCCATTTTTCGTGGGGGTGAGGGTGCGGAACCGGATCGCCCTATCCACGCAAATTACTTAGATGGAAATGACCAACGGTCAAGAATTTGCTGTAGGCAGCGATCAGAAGGCTAAATTTTTTTAATTTAAGTTTTATACTTTCCCACTACCGCTTGAAGGGTGTTTTATACTCGATTAAAATGAAAAATTTATGATATTTGCGGCCAAACACCGGCATCTTGCCATAGAAGTTTATTTGAATGCAGCACTTTGCATCTATAGGGTGACCGGATTGTCACCCCGGAGGGTCACCCCAGGGTGCCATTGCAGTCACCCCCAGGGGGTGAGCGGCGGTCACCCCCAGGGTGACCCTCCGGGGTGACCGCCCATGTATATTTTAGTCATATCGGTGAAACATTTTTGGGGTCGCCCCCCGAAATTTGGGTTTGTTACGGCCCTGGCCCTGGGTGTACAGAAGATCATCGTTTTTTTGGGTCACTCTATGTCAACATCTAGAAATGGTTCTGCGCGTGATTCCTGAGAAAGTAAGTGGGCCGCCTACTGTTCTTCTCGGCGCTCACCTTGTAAGATATTCCTACCACGGAAATGGATTGGAAACTATTACTCCAGGTTAAAGTCAATAGCCAAAAGTACTTTGTATGGGACGACAGCGGCCGCTGGATGGGCGATTACGAAAACTGGCAGGCGGACGAGCCAACCGAGGGATGTATTGAGGTATCGAACACAACAAATAAATAAACATAGCTTATGGGTTTAGATGCTCGTACGCCCGTACACTCTCGAAAAACATGTGTAGGTGACTTGTGCCTCAGCCGGAACTTGCCGTCGGCGTTTGCTTTTTGGCTTTGATGTAACCTAGGATTTTATCGGGAACCCATTGCTAACAATGGTGATCAAAAACCCGAATTTCAATCAATTTCGAGTATGGCAGGATTATGAGGGCACCGATCCAATTTTTCAACTCTGAGCTTCTCAAGGGGACGTTTTTGAGGATTCCCTATCACCTGTTCGAAAATCATCTGCTCGAAAATCACCTGTTCGAAAATCATCCGTTCGAAAAATCATCTGTTCGAAAAGACATCTGTTCGAAATCATCGGTTCGAAAATCATCTTTTCGAAAAAGTCGAGGTACTCGGTCATATATTCTTTGCTGTAGTTCTCGCAGAGCTGCTGCTGCTCGTCGATGGTCACCCTCGGGCGCTTCTTTGGCTTGGCGGAGGATTCGATATAGCCGCGCAATTTCAGATTTTCCTCGAACTTTCCCACGAAACATGCGAAACACAGCATTTTAATAGCAATAGCTTCCCATAAAATTTTTCCCCATTTGGGACCTTTTTCGAATAGGTGATTTTTCGAACAGATGACTTTTCGAACAGATGACTTTTCGAACAGATGATTTTCGAACAGGTGATTTTCGAACAGATGATTTTCGAACCGATGATTTTCGAACAGATGGTTTTCGAACAGATGATTTTCGAACAGGTGATCGGCCACCGTTTTTGAGTTACCTGCCCGTTTCGAGTTTGGCGCAAAAACCTATCTTGAGCAGAATTTTGCGCTGATCTGCTCAATGGTTACCGTTTTTGCGGACAAGCCATTGCCGGACGTTATGGGTCATTTAATCCGGAAAACGCCACAATTAGCCACTTTCGATGGTTTTAGAAAAGCTTCAAGATAAGTTTTAGGAAAAAACAGCCTTGAATAGCAATTTTTTTTTGGGAAACCCTGTGTATTTTTGGACGCTCTATCGATGCAGGCGCGTAGGAGGGGGAGGGTAGAGGGGCAGGCAATAACATAAGTTTTTTTAATATTGCTGTTTTTTTTCGTTAAAAAGTTTTGAACATTTTTGAAAAAGTAAAAAGCTTTGAAAACGAAAATCATGGAACTATTAATGAGTTAATGGGGCATAAAGGGTATCAAAATTAAGCTCTCGGAGTACGCTACAAATTGAGTGGTAAAGAATATCGATTGGTTTAACTAGCCGTCAATAAGAGCGTTCGGAAATTACGGAATTTTCGAGAAAGGCCGATTGCGAGTTGGCCATAGAAAGCCCATTGTCGCCCTCTTAACTTTTTGTGTTTATTAAATGTAATGCTGCTTGCCAAAGCTAATAATGTTACAATTTTAAGGATATTAAGGTAAAACTTGCAGTTTCTGCCCACTTGGCAGGGTGCCAAAACAAAAAATTTTTGAGCGGGATTTTCGAAATCTTGATGCCAAAAGTTAGTACTTATTTATTTATTTCTAACTACAAAATATCAGAAAGATCGGATGGTAAGGAAATTTTATCTGGGATCTTTTTTCAACAAGTCCAGATTTTCCGAACGCTCCTATTGACGGCTAGTTAAACCGATCAATATTCTTTACCATTGATAGCGCACTTTGATAGCTTCATTTTGATACCCTTCATGTGCCCTAACTCATTAAAAGTTCCAAGATTTTCGTCTTCAAAGTTTTTTACTTTTTCAAAAATGTTCAAAACTTTTTAACGACGTCGTCAAAAATCTTAAAAATCAACTTGTGTTATTTCTCCATCGCGAGCACATTTAAGAATTCTGACAAATTAACGATGGTCCGATTCGTTTTCGTTCGCGAGATAATTCAGGGCAAACTTCACTTTTTTACGCACCCTGTATGAGTACCGACCTTTGTGGAAGCTGAGCTTTATCATGCCTCTTGCAGAGTGGGCAAGTGGAACGATTACCTTTACGATCACACCTACATGGCCGCCGTCTGCCAAATCAGGGGGGTCGGCATTACTACAGGAGCCACCGTAGACCCCAGCGCTCCCACCAGGGATCCGAATGGCCAAGACGGGACCGCTGGTACCGGGAACCCGCTGGGACCCAGCAAGCTCCCGGATGGTAGTGACGGCAGCGCCGGAACCCAAGATCCAGCGGCACCGACGATGGATGGTCAGGGCGGATCCGGAGCGACGACGTTGTATACCGGAGGACCCTCGAAGGGAGCGGAGGGCGGCTCGCCGATGCCAACACAACCAGTCATCGCGCCCAGCAAGGAGACCTAGGAGGAAGGAAACGTGTTTGTGAATAAATGGAATATGTCGTTAGCAAATTTACTGGAAGGCAGTGACACTTTTGCATTGCAACACCGGGGCGGAAGAGCCCACACGCTCGCGCTTACGCGCTCATTGCTGAAAAATTTTACGTTCGCGTGTTAGGCAATTTTCGCCACGAGAACAAGAATGCTGAAATTTGGTCACGAAAAAGCATGAGGCGTTGAGGGATCGTACCCCCAGGTAGACGATACTGATGCCGACCGATACTGAAGCCACCAGAATAATTCGCAGGTTAAGGTTCAGCTGGAGCTAGAGTTTCGGTTCTGAGCATGACCAAGCCTATCATGCGCAATATTTAGCGTTGATTTTGAATAAGTTTTCCCAATTCGCTCACAATTGTCAGGGACCTTTTGAACAAGCTACCGCGCATTTTAGGGCAAAGATGCTCACAAACAAAAAATCTAGACACCTGCAAAAATTCGAGAGAAAATAATGTTTGATCAAAAGTAATTAGCGCATTTTGCGCAGAAAAATGCAAAATTTCAAAAATTCGCATCTTTGACATCAAATGAGCATATTTTTCATCTTTGCTAAATGAAATGGTTATCTTTTTGACGCAAATTTCGCCAACTACGTTTAGCGAAATGATTTCTCTCAAGTGTTTGCAGGATTCTAAGCTTTTCCATTTTGAGCTTTTTCGCCCTAAAATAGCTGTAACTTCATTAAAATATTGACTAAGCAAATTGCACAGGCTTTGCTGAGCCGTTTGTGTTCAAAACCACAGCTCGTAAATGAATTTCACTGGACACATACGTTTTGTCGTTTGTAATTGGTAAATTTGATAAAATATGATTTTTGTAATTTTTTGACAATCGGTTATCGCACGCGTAGGCGTCGCAGTCCGCTTCGAAGTCGTCTACCCTTTTCTTGATGTTTTGCTCTTGCCTTACAAATGAAGGCGGTCACTGTCTTTTCCAGCGGACTGCTGTATAAACTGGCCGACCCGGGACCAAAAGCTCCACTTTGTTCGGAGCCGCGTCCAAAACCGCCATGAACAAATTTGGGATCATATTGTGGCTTGCAGGTGGTTTTCAAAAATCGTATTTTACGTTGCCACAATTCAATAAATCGCTGATGTTACCACTGATCCACAAGGAGACTTTTTCGAGTGTTGTCCGGACTTCGGGTTGGGACGACGGTTATCAGGTGCAGAAGTTTGCGCTGATTCGGAATATTGTCATCGTTTTTAGGGGACAACCTTTTTTTTTAAAAAATTAAGAGCGATTTAAACCTAAACCGCAAAAAATAGATGTTTCGGAATCAATTAAAAAGCTTTGGATAGGTTTTCTTGCTTCCGTTTTGGTTTTTGGTTTGGCAAAACCAGTAACTTGATTCGTAATTAGCGCAAAATTCTGCACAGGTTAAACTGGCTCCCATCCCGAATTCCGGACAACATTCAAAAACGTCTCCTCATTAGTCGAATATGGCATTTCTAGGGATTGCTTATATCCGGTGTGGTGAGGAGCCTAAACCACCAACCGTCAAGCCCACCAAACCCGCTCCACCCCCCAAGTGCGATGGCGGTTGGAAAAAGTTTGGAGACAAGTGCTACAAGGTATTCGTTGCGATGGCATGCTTTCCCAATGGCCGAGAATTTTCTGGTTAGAATGCAGATTTTGGCGGGCGGGAGTCGAACCAGCGATGGGTCACCCCA
Organism: Mesorhabditis spiculigera; assembly: GCA_958295435.1. Lineage (NCBI taxonomy): Eukaryota > Metazoa > Nematoda > Chromadorea > Rhabditida > Rhabditidae > Mesorhabditis > Mesorhabditis spiculigera. The sequence continues at coordinate 16,870 of CATQJA010000170.1, forward strand.
TAGCCCAGCGTGCTAACCAGTGCTGGCGAAAAGCCCTCAACTACCCTAGGGGCCTTCAACTGACCGTTTCCGGGTTTCTCGTTTTGCCCTGCGCCGAAATTACGCTTTGCATAAAAGTTATGAATTCGTAATCTGAATTACGTGGATAGTAGTCCACCGTCGGTCCCTCACTCCCGGGGACGCTCGGCCATCTTTCTAAGGGTCTTTAAAGTATACGAAAATGTTCGTCTTGCTTTAGCCAGTAGTTTGGTATACCTTACAACCCCGTAGGATAACGGGGAGCCGAGATAGGGGCTGGGCGGCGGGGGTGAAATGCCCTTAAGCCATTGCTTTTATCTCAGCCGTTCAGAAGGTGCAAGCACACGCGAATTTCTGGGACAGCGCCCTGCAATGCGCGCAAGCCAACGCGCATCTCATGACGACGATCGTCCCGGAGGCAGACCGAGACGCCTTCAGAAGCTGGACAGATTCGCGTGAATCCGTTTGGATCGGCGGCACACACGTACGCCACTATATCATAACAATAACGGTATCCTGTAGATGCCGGAAGTGCGCTGGATCCAAGGGGAAGTCGGTCTCACACCTGACGATCTTGCGGCACCGCAATGGTGTTTCATTCTACGCGAAGAGACCATAGTGGGACCAGACGGGTCCCTGATCAAGCAAAGACAGCTGAAACATCAATCGTGTGAGGCAACAGAATTAGGGGTGTGCGAGCTAACCCCGGGGTCTGTAAGTCGATTGGCGGGTACGAGAAGACGGTTTCTAGACGTCTCTTGCCCCTGCGATCGAATGTGAGGCCGGTTGGACGGCTGCCCAGCATGACCAAATGTGCTATAAGGTATCAATTTGTTAATTTTGCCAATAATGACGCAGTTATACGCCGCGAATAGAGCCTTTAAGATTTGGCGAGTAGGGTCCTGTATTCCTGGATTTCTGGAATCCTCATTCAATTTAAAGTCATTTTGGGGTTTTAATCACGAAATTTGGCTACGACACAGCCGAGAACGGGATTCTAGAGGTGACGATGGGGAATTTCATATTCACGCGCTTCCCGCGCCCTGGGCTATGGCCGTACAGAGGCATTCGACGTACAGGGCTCCGGTTTTCCGGCCGTAACTCCTTTTTTGACACTTCGGTGCCCACTTAATTAGCAGAAAACAAGGATACCAGCAGCAAATTTTAGTATGGCCGACGGAATACAGTATTCCGCCTGCGTGCAGACATTCATTATCCATTCAGGGGAGCAGCGACCTACGAAACTTCATCGAGGCCAAGGACTACTGTGTCAAAGAAGGTGGTACCATGGCTTGTGCGTCGACGCCGGTTGAGAACGCATTTTTATTCAGTGAGTCTAGCTAAGGCCCAATACTAGAAACCGTGCCCCTGTTGTTGTTCCAATCCTCCCATAAGATTTGTTCCAGACTACATGGCGGAACAGAAGTATCTGGCTGTTTGGATTGGGGGATCGCTGGTGTGTTTGTAACGTTGAGTGAGGAACACGATTTCCAAACTCACCAAATATTTTTCTAGCTCATCAATTTTCGAAATGCTCATTTTCAAAATGGTGGTTTTTAAAATCGGGCGTAGAAAGCTGTAGCGCTACCATGGCACCGCCATGGTGAACGCACTTTGACGCAAAATGCGTCAAATGCTACTGGCTATGAGTATACAGGGTGTAATAATATAAGTTTAAATTGTATGGTCATTTTGCCATTTCAAATCCGATCGACCTGAAATTTGGAACAGGGCTGCGGAAGGGAATTTAAAAAGTTTACAGAAACTTTCAGCGCGATCGGTACAGTAGTTTTCGAGTTATAGCAAAAATAAAGTTTATTTTACGTTTTTAACCTGGATTTCGCCGGAATTGAGCCTTGTAATGTATGACAAAAATGAAGCGCCGACCCTTTTTTTACCCCAAAAAATTATTATTTCGTAAAATCCGTCTTGGAAATAGGTCGTTTAAGTAATTTTAACAAGGTGTGATCATCCCCAATGTTAAGAAGAATGAGGGATCTCTCTAAGGCTAAAAAGAGTCTTTTTAAAAAAGGGCTTTTGGTTTTCGCAAAAAGAGATTAATTCTCGTGGCAACAAAAAGAGCTAAATTCCTTTCAAACTCTTAAAAATGCCACAGAATGCGGGAACAACAAAAAGTTGCTGGCTATTTAAAATCTTAATAAACTCGGTACCATCCCAGATCACAGGTCAGGTCCACAGATTAATTTCAAGAAAGTGCAAATAGATCATAATACAGAAATTATTTGCAAGCCGAAACCGCTAGAAACTAGATCTGTCCATTTTAATAAGGTGCCAGCAACTTTTGGTTGATCCCACATTCTGTGACATTTTTAAGAGTTTGAAAGGAATTTAGCTCTTTTTGTTGCCACGAGAATTAATCTCTTTTTGCGAAAACCAAAAGCCCTTTTTTAAAAAGACTCTTTTTAGCCTTAGAGAGAATTTAGCCCTTTTTGCCTCAATCTTATTGTTAAGATCGTAAAATAAGCCAAGGAATACTCATTCAGATGAACCCTTGTACGCACAACTTCAAAAAAAATTTGCCTGCGGCGCTTTGTGATGGCACTAGAAACCATAAGGATGCACGGGGGCCAATCGGCAAAAACCATGCTTCGGGTGGGGTTCGAACTCGGGAGCCAAGTCTTCCCGGTACAGCGTGCTAACCACTAGGCCAACGGGGAGACTGGAGGCCTGTCTTGGGGAAGCTAGACCCGCCCGCCCTTACTCGGGACTGGGGCCGCCAAAGGGGAGGGTGGCACCCCGTATGGCGAAGGTTTAAAGTTAAAATATCTCAGAGGAGAAGCATTCTTTCGATGCAATTTCTTCTTTACTTGTTCTGGCATGGTCTAATGCATATTTGAGCAAAATTCCAGCCCAAACGGACATCACTAACCCTTGTTTTGACCGCAATTTAGCTTTTAAACTTAAAAATTAAATATAAATTTTTTAAAAAGCTATTTTGAAAAAAACGCTTCTTCCTCACCTTCATTTACATCAAGTCGATATATGTGGAAAATTTCAGCCCAAACGGACAATGGGAAGGCACTTTTTGCCGACTACAAAGGTTTTGCGGGCATACAGACGTACAAACGCAGACCCCCCCCTCGAAACGCAATTTAAATCGGCTGTTAAAATTCGAAATTTCAATATTTTTCAATTTTTAAAAGCTTATAGTATGCAAAAAGTGTCGCCGGTTCCGATGGTGTATTCAGTTTGGCGATCGGATGCATGGTTCTTTTTTAAAGCCGGAAAAGGACCCCAAAAGAGTCGTATGGGGGGGTACCTCAAACTAAAGGGGTTGGCGGGCTACGCCCGCTAACCCCGATAGCCGAAAAAGAAGCAAAATGGTTGAAAAAACAGTATTTTTGTTACCACTCGAAAACCACTGTACCGATCGGGCTGAAAGTTTCTGTGAACATTTTAAATTCCCTTGCGCAGCCCTGTTCCAAATTTCTGATCGAACAGGTTTGAAAAGGCGAAATGCCAGCGTGACCTTTTTTTATTGGGACACCCTGTATATGTACTGGCTGGAATTCGAGGATTTACAGGACATGAAAGACAAATGGAGCTGGCTTGACGACTCGGAGTGGGGGATGGCGGCCTGGGTCGATGGGAAGGCACCCGACACTAAGACGAGTCGCTGTCTGCAGGCATTTCAACAAGGAACTACTGTAACAACAGGGTCTTTCAGCTGCATGGCAAGAGCGCATCCATAAAGCCGAACTGGCGACGGTATTGGACAGGCGAAAATTGTGAAAACGCGAAAACGGCAGTTGTATGCAAGAAGGTATGTGCGCGGCAATTTCCTGTTCTGGACTTAGAACAGAAACCAACACAACGTTTTTGCAGAAACCCAATAAGGTCACTCCAGCAGATTTGGATAGGAAGCTGCATGCCGGCAAGAAGTAACCGACGACCCTGCGATAAAGATTTTGTTAAAGCTACAACATTGCACGTCAGCGCTTGTTTCCTGGCGTCAAGACATTATTCAACCGCTATACAGGGTGTCACAAAAAAAGATCCCCCAAAAATTTGAACCCGAGGGCACCTACGGAGCTGAAACTTTGCACAGAGGTCGCGAAGCCAATTTCCCATGTCTATGGGAAGTTTCAGCCCGTTCGGCCTGCTAGTTTTAAAATTATAGCGAAAATACTTTTCATTTTTAATTTAATATGGGGATCTAAGCAAATAGCATTGAAAATATGCGTTATTCTTGCATTTGCGAGCCGATTTGGCATCTCCTTGCCAGCAGGCTTGGTCAGCTCAAAACTGGGTTGTCACTCAAAAACGTCTTCGTGTTACCGGTTCTGGATCAAATCGGCTTTGCCGAGTCGACAATGTTAAACGTCAGGAATCATGACAGTTCGGAGGAGCAAATATAATTTTTGTAGTTTGTGGCTTTGTAATTTCGAGTAAATAGGATTTTTGACAGTGGATTATCGCAGGCGTGGGCGTCCCAGTCCGCTTCAAAGTCGTCTACCTGTTTTTTGATTTTTGCTCTTGCCTTACAAATGATGGTGGTCGGGGTCTTTTCCGGCGGAACGCTGTATAAAATCTGCCCCGGCGAGGCCAAAAACTTCACTTTCATCGTTAGAAAAGCGCGATGGATAAATTTGGCATTATATGGTTGTTTGCAGGTAATGTTCAAAGAAATCGTGTTCTACAATCCATACCGATCCGATTGTCTTCGAATCTTCATTGTGTTCTCCATTCTAGGCATCGCTTATATAAGAGCAGACACCTGCGAAAGACCATGGAAGAAATTTGGGGAAAGCTGCTTCCTGGTAAAACCATTAAAAATTGAGCTCTAAAACCGAGCGTATTTTCTAGAAAACCGGAAAGAAGCTAAATTTCTGGGAAGCTGAACTGGAGTGCGCCGCCAAGAATTCACATCTGGTAACCACGATCCCAAAACTTGCCGACCATGAGGCCTTCACAAACGCGACCGAGAATACAGGTTCCATCTGGATGGGCGTCACAAAGGTATGGCCACGATCGTTAAAGGGCGGTTTGCCCGTTTCCTCGCACTCGATGGGCAAACCCGTTCGATATACAGGGCTCCGGGTTTCGAGCCACAACTCAAGTTTTTGGCACTTCCGGCTCCCGTGAAGTTGCTATATCCATTTATAGATGCCGGCAGAGATGTGGATCCACGGCAAGCCCAAGGTAACCTTGGAAACGACACCAGGAAACAAGCGCCAGAAGGACATAACGGTCAGCATGATTTGTCCCGCAACGCTTTGTTCAGGTTGGATGCGCCATGTTGCCTACTGATTGGGCAACCGAGGATGTACGTGAGGGTGTACTAGAGATGTTTTTCTCTCACTCAGTCAGATACGATATTAAGAATTTTGCATTCACGGCAATTGGCATACAGGGTGTCCCAAAAAAACCCGTACCTAGCGGTCCGCGGTCGAGTCCGATTTTTCTGATTTAGGTATCTTTCGAAAACTCTCGAAAAGACGAAAAAACAAAAAGGGTTTATTTTTATTATGTATTTTTATTCGCTAATTTTACGTCCAAAAACCATGAAAACGACAGATTTATGCAAGATCGGCATGCTAATTGCGAAATTCCTGCTGAAAAATACCGGTTTTTAAGAAAAACCTAAAATATCGATGGAATCAGATTAAACCTTATAAAACAAAACACGCCTTATTTTTTGCCTTGTCGAGAGCTTTCGATTGATAGCTTAATCGTAAAAATCAAAAATCGGACTCGACCGCGGATACCCAGATACGATATATCCGAATAACCGTTGCATATCGGACCAAGCAGAAAATCCGTCATTCGCGTGATAATACTTGCTCCGTACGGTCAATCTGCATAAAAAAACATAAGTTTAGGCAATTCCGAGACAAGCTTTCGATTTGCATCCATTTTCGATTTGCATCCTATGGCTCGCCCTAATTTCCCTTAATCCGAAATGCAAAACGTCATTCCGAGAGTATCATATCTCCATGAGCCCGATTCCAATTCAGATGCGATTATCTATATCGCATCTAGTATTTTTCAATTCCGATGGCTTATTCAGATGCGATATATCTCGATGCATATCGTAACCAAATAAAAACATCTCGTAGGGTGTGCTGAAGGCGGGCCTAATTTCATGTGAATCGGAAGCTTTTACAGTGTGTGAGCTTCCGCTGGATGTGGTACGATCTGGACATTAGGCCATAAAACGCTTGATTTAGGTTCCTGAAGCCCCTAAACTTGAATGCCCTGAAGGGTGGATGGCGGGACCGCACAGCAAGATGTGCTACAAGGTAAAGGGTCTATGGGGTGTCTCGTAACCCCCCGGCATTTGGCCGTGTTATTTCCGATCGGGTTGAGATTTTGGGGGGAGGTGCGGAAGCGCAAGAACTCTAGGTTATAAGGCTCGAAGTGTCAGGATATGCGAGAAAACGCAAAAAAGAACGTGAAACTAGATCGCTTTTTGAGGACTTCCGCTCTTTGTTGAACATTGTGAGGTCGAACTTTAGGTAAACGGCACTATGAGGAACTTCATGGAGGCCAAAGATTATTGTGTCGGTGATGGGGGCACGATCGTCTGCCCGTCGAACGTCACGGAAAATGCGTTTTTGACTCGTAAGATTTTCGGGGGTAATACCAGCAGCTTGCCACTCTAGAATTGATCAGCAAGGAACATCTGCTAGCGATATGGATTGGAGGTTCTTTGGTACGTCCTAGCGCTCAATCGACGAACGTTTCTGTAGTGTGCTTTGAAAGGCATCTTGCTAGCATCAGCCCTGCGTTACGTTCCGCGAAGCTTGCCGTATTTGGCCGGTTTGCGCCGGCCAACAGCCCGCATCTGCATTTCGGCGCGTTAATGGTAGTCAAGATGCGTTTAAAGGTATAGCGCAAAGCAGGGATCTAAGGGTTACCTGGATTGCTGGAAGCTTGCCAGTTCTCGCAGATGTTACGCACTCGCGACTCCAAAAGACCCTTTCCCGCCCAAGACATAGCCTGCGGGCGCGCGTTATCAAAGCTGCGCGCTTGGTCGAGTCCCATTAGTGCGCTGTTTTGTTGATAAGGGCTGTTTGGAGCGCAAATTCAGCGAAATCTGGCAAAGTTCCAAGAATTCACGTAACGCTTAGATTTATGTGGGCGCCAGCCCTTTAATGCGCCAAACACATTTTTTTCCGAAAAGGTATCACCGGTATTAAAAGTTCAGTCACGTCGGCGCAAACGCAGCGCCTTTTTCCGTGCTGGGTGGGACCGCAGACCTTTTAATGGCCACAAGTTCATTTTTACGCGGCTTTTTTTGCAGGACATGAAAGATAATTGGAGCTGGCTGGACGACTCACCGTGGGGACTGGAGGCCTGGGTTGAAGGAACGAAGCCAAATTTGGCAAACGGTCGCTGTCTACAGGCAATTTTCGATACCACAGCCTCAAAATGGTCCTGATTTCAAGTTGTATGGCAATGGGCGATCTGTCAAGGCCGGCTGGCCGCGCTATTGGTCGAACGCCCACTGTGAAAACTCCAAGGCCGCAGTCGCTTGCATGAAGGTGGGAAGGTTGAGGGCTCGAGTCCACCGATGAGTATTTTTTTTAGCCGGCCACAAGCGTGACCGAGGCAAAGCTGCGGAAGCTTCATGATGGAGGGAAGAAATAAGTGAAAATTCCTTGGATATTGCTTGATAAAGATGCAGCGATAAAGCGTTTCATCGCGAAGAGAAATTATGGCTTTCTGCCTAGGACGATAGTAAATACAAACACAGCATTGTCTTCACGAATCCTGTAAAATTAAGCAAGTAATTTTGATGGCAAATCGCTTGAATGGAGCATTGTAATGTCGTGGAACGAATTAGGGAAACAGTATTTCGATTGTGTCGTTCGCTGGGCACTTCTTTCTGCCACGCTCTCCACCGGAAACTCGCGCTTTTTCCAAGTCCAGCTACCCGATGATTCTTAGCCGACTGTTGAAATTTCGAATCCTTGCAAATGCTTTGAAATCGCCGACCATCTTTGAATTCGCCGCAAAAATGCGGATCTTCCGATACGAAATGCGCATCTCAAGTGTATTTTCGTCGGCCGCGACAAACCGGAAAAGCAGAAGTTCCGAAGCTCGGAGTTTCCTACGGCCATGTTGGCTAAGGTGCTGTCCTTGTTGTTTCTAGCTGGTAGGCTTGTTTTCCTCGGAAGATCAACATCGTTAAAAATAGGCCTTTCGTCAGCCGGCTGTCCAACAAATTTCAAAAGCGCTTCCTCCCGTTGCGAGCTAGATTTTGCGCTGGAACTGCCGGCAGATCAAGCCAAGACAGTTTGCACCAAGTTGGTATTACTTATTTCGCTTTTTTGATCTGGTCCAGGGTTGGTCATTTTCGGATCGGACTGGATCCGATCCGATCCGGATCCAAGGAAATGGATCATGCAACCGAGTTAAATGCTAATTCTTAGATTCAAAGATCATTTCTGCCTCTGGGCTATGTATTTTTGCGACTAACATGACCGAACCTGCATCAGAATCTAGAATATTACTTCCGGTCCCTTTTTTCCTCGGATCCGCATTGGATCCGGATCCTTACCGATCCGGGTCCATCGGTGAACAACCCTGATCTGGTCTTTCCTATTTCGATGCGAGATTAAATTTAGGATTGGCGCCAAGCTCGTCGGATCCGAGAAAGCGCAAAGGTAGGTCTGTTCCGTAAAAGCGATCGCTGAAAGCGATCGATCTCAAGAGATTAAAGGAGACCAAAATCAATTTTTTACTAAATCCTAATCACCTACCTTCCAGAAACTAGCGGTTGTCTGCGAGACTGCCGAGGTCGACGAAAAAAGAGGTATGTCTCACTTTAAAAACCGGGTTACTGGTACCAACTTTACTTTTAGAGCCAAAAACCCAAGACGCCAGCACCAGTGTTTTTCTGCCAGCCATGCCCATGTAATGGGACTGCGAACGTGCCGTCAAAACCGGATAATACCCCCGTAAGGGTTAAAACCCGATGGTTAAAAATAGAGATGTTACGAATCAAGTAATATAATGACCAAGTAAATTTGCTTGAACAACTTTATTTGCATCTGAAATCTTCAAGTAAATATAAAATTATTTTACGCCGTTTGCTTAAATAAGCATCAAGTAAAATAAAATTACTTGATTTACTTGATCTTGATTGATTTGGGAGAATTACTTGATTTTCAGCGAAATTACTTGATTTTGTGCAAATTCGCAATGCAAATCAGGCAATCGTGCCGCGAACCATTAAATTAGCATGCGATGACGTCATAAAGTTCATTAACATCCGAAAAATGCCAGAATTCCAGAAAGCTATTGTTTGATCAAGTAAATCAAGTAAATCAAGTAATTTTACTTGGCTCTTTCTCGAGCGGAGTCAAATAATATTATTTTACTTGGTCATGCGCTCAGCCCCATCCAAATCAAATAATATTGTGCCGTTGTATGCAAATAATCTTGATTGTTAATTGATTCTTAACATCTCTAGTTAAAAACAGAATGTCTGAGGCGAGAGAAGTAGAACGATTATATTACCTTTTTTATTGCTGAAAAATCCACGAATCTCTAGGCTCCCGGCCCGAAACCAACGAAAGTGACGACCACTACAACCACGACGACCACTACAACTCCGGGCGTAAGGAACAAATGCCCGGAAGGGGATGGTTGGAAACAGTGGACAGGTCCGAACAGTTGCTACAAGGTAGGCATAGCTAAAAACGTGTTTTTTATGAATTACTGCGTTTTGAAACTCTTCCCAGCTGGCCCCTTTGGTACCGGGTACCCAGGTCAACGGATAAAACCGCACGGATCGGCAACGGGTCGAACCGGACCGGATCCAATTCCATGCGACTTCGAAAAGAGCGAGATTCACCGAAACCAAATTACATTGAGGTGCTGAAAGGCAAAAGCTACTGGGATGCCGAAGCCGAGTGCTCCAACAAGTACGACGGTCACCTGGCCAAAATCACGGATGATAGCGAGATGCAAATCATTGCCACACGTTCGTTTTGGGTCCTAAAAACTGATGGCTGGGTTAAGATGTCATGGCCAAGGAAAGCCCGGGGCACAACATGTGGGTCGGAGCCGGAAAGGTCAGGCATCTAAAACGTCTCGTTTATTTTACGCCTCGTCTTTAGGCGGTGCTGAACGGCTCCGTGTTGTCTCGGGTTTGGCTGAGCGACAGCTCCGCAATGACGGGCGCTTTCGATGCAAATCTGGCGGCGGAAACAGAAGATTGTTACGTGCTGCTGGTAAGGACAGCGCGACCCCTCGGAATTTGGCCGTCTTCAATCGGACCGGGACCAAATTTTTACGATGCGGTCTCACACAAACTGCGCGCAGCGAAATTATATAAGCAAAATATTGTAAAACAAAAAAGCTATCGCTAGAAAACTGAATTTTTGGAGACACTTGTACTCATTTTTGGCTGTTTTCTAGCAACTAGCAACGCGATTTTGAGTAATTTTCGACAAATGGTCATTTTCCGCTCGGTTTTGACAATTTTCATAAGAAAAAGCAATGAAAAAGCCCAATTTACACGCCATTTTCGTAAATAAAAAAGCCATTTCAGCTTATCTTGAAAAAATAATTCGTAATCTTGCCATTTAGCCAGCCCGTACTTATGCCCAGGTGGCGTGTTCCACACTTTTTGAAGCAGTGTGCAAGACGCCAATAGTCGTAAGCGCAGTTTTTCTTCGATTTCGGCGTTATCCCATTTTAGAACCCGGTTCTCACAAACCCGAACTGCCCGGATGGCTGGGCGCCCTACAAATATACGCAAAAGTGCTATAAGGTAAAATTGAAAAGCTCCCGGTTTCTCAGCTTGAATAGCTTGAATCGGAAGCCGCCAACAAGGCTGATGCCGTGGAAAAATGTCTGAAGGCCGGCGGAAACCTGACCTCTGTGACGTCGTACGGGGAGAATGAGTTTGTGCTCGGTAAACCTATTAAAAACAATGAATACCGTACTTACACTTGTTAGATCTGGCTGGTACCGTCGGGAAGGTATGGATCGGAGCGATCAGGGTAAGTAGTATTAAGAGATGGCCTTTTTCACTTCCGGTACGCAATAAAACTTGGCACTCCATTTAGGACGGTACTCAATACGTGTGGATGGACAAGGAGCCGTTTAACGTTGCCTACTGGGCCAGAGGGCATATAGCTGAAGCGGAACGGACTGGTGGATGCGTTTTGGTATTGAAGAAACATCTGAAACGATACGCACGCTCTCTTATAGTTGGTGAATACAAAGACCGGCCCGGAGGCGCATCGCTGGGTTGATGCGGATTGCGCGGCGGCCGGAGGATTCCCGGTTTGCAAGAGAGTGAGACTGTAAATGCAATTGCTTATTCCTCTATGTTTTCAGAACCCCAGCTAATAACGAACCGACAGGATAAAACTAATCGAATAAATTTTATTTCCTGGCAGTCGCAAAGGGATTGGCGTGGTGCACGACCCAGCAAACTTCAAAAACGTACAGCCGCCAGTTTTGTGAAAATCGGTCTGAGCCTGGCCTTGTAGACTTGGTTGGAACGTTCTTCCGGATAGTCTGACGAGGCGTCACGAGGCCTTTGATGCACGAATGCAAGGTTTTCTCAGGTTTGATAGCCTCGTGAACCAAATTCATGGAATTAGTGCACCGAACCATCCGGTGTATCTGACCCCAATCTATCACGGGCGATTTTGAGCGTCGTTCTGGGCGAAGATGAAAGAGTCTCCGATTTCAATAAATTGTGAGCCACCATTTTCATTAAAGACCCAGGTTCCAAGCAACACAGAAACATCGGATAGAAACGTGCAGGCCTGTGGCAATTGTTTCCGAATCAGATCCCCGGCGGTCGGCTTTTGCAAAGGCTGCCGAACTTAGCAAGTCAGATTGTTAGCCCGGAATTTTTAATCAGAGCCGTATCTGAGAAATCCGAAAAGAATCGAGCCCAGAAATTTTTCCCAACATGCTGTTCAGGCCACTCCTATTGCTTTTGGCGATTGGTTTGTTGGCAAACAACGGCACACACGAAAATGTTAGGAGCCATGTTGGCTGCTGCCCTAAATGAAACGATTGGACGTGAAGTAACGCCGGAAGCGGAAGTAGAGGTGGTAATTTTCGAAAGAGTCCTACATAGCGCTGACGATGAAACGGATTGGGACAGAACGCTTGCGACTCCGCCACCCGGGGACGAGGAGGAAGAGGTTTGCTAGAATTTTTGCAGCCTGACCAGATGTGCGGCTTTTCAGTTTTTGTCGGAAGAGGCTGAGTTTGCAGTAGAGGTCGGTGACTTTTTGCCCCGATTCGAAAAAAAAGAAATTTCGACAAAATGATATTTCGACACAGTGATTTCGTTTGTAGCCAGTTGCGTGTACATATGCAGGGCCGTAACAAACCCAAATTTCGGGGGGGGGCGACCCCAAAAATTTTTCACGAATATGACTAAAACTACAGCGCCGCAGGCAAAAATTTTGTAAATATAGGGTTTATAACACTAAAACTAGTGTTAAAAATAGACAAAAACAGCGCCGCAGACAAAAATTTCTTGGAAAAATTAAATCATAAGGGTCCCCCCTTATGAACTTTTCGGCCTTCGGACGATTTCGGGGGGGGCTCGCCCTCGCCCCCGGCCCTCTTACGGGCCTGTACATATGTACCAAACGAACGAATTTGGTTGCACTGCAGCCCCAAATGGACCCTTGTGGGTTCGACAGAAAGATGCGTACAGGTATCTATTAACTTGACGGCGGACGACCGGAATAGATTATCTATGACGTCACTGGGGACGAGGCAAAGCAGCGGTGCCAGCAGCAAAACGCCAGCCTCGCATCCGTCCATTCAGCCGAGGAGAACAAGCTTTTCTTGGGTGAATGAGGTTCAAGGACAAAACCTAGAGGTTCAAGGAGTAATCATGCAATGCAAATCAGCTAGCGATTTGTGCACCAACCTAGATCAACTAAAGGTTTTACAGGGTGACCGAATCAAAAACACCCCTCTAATTTGACACAGAAGTATCGGATCGGAATTAGAGTAAGACCATTCGATAGCCCTTAAACGGCAAGCTTTTATCAAGCTTCAGAACCATTTTTTTATTTCATTGCGCTATTTTTACAGCTATTTTGGAAAATCTCCCGGTTTTCTCGGAGTTGCATACGAGCTGGTTTCGGAGTTGAATAATTTTTCTCCAAGCAAAATGCCCGAGGTAGCGGTTAATTAGTTGCAGAGGGAGTGCCATCTGGGTTTAAGATCGTTATAAAAATACTCGTTTACATAACAACACGGTTAAAAATTGGTGCAAACTCGCCTTTTCAAGGACTTTCGAAAGGTGTATCTGTCGTTCCGAACCGATACTTCTTCGTCGAGACCGAGGGCTGTGCTTTTTATTCGTGCACCCTGTAGACATGGTACAGCAAGGGCTAGCAGCGCAGTCCAAAACCGCCTTGACCGTCTACTTCCCAGAGTGGACCGGTCCCACGCTGCTGCTTGGAGCACATCGGGTGAGCATTGATCCGCTCCGCGAGCAGCTCTGCTCTATCTATATAGTCACCGGGCAATAACACTGCCTTCCTCTGGGATGACGGCTCGGTGATGGCCTACACGAATTGGGAACAGGGACAACCGGACCAAGACGCGGGAAAAGACGAAGGTTGCTTGGAGGTACCGGCCCTCTTCTTCGCTGCTTTAACTTAATTTCTAGGTATATCTCGCAAATGGTAGATACAGGGTGGCCCGAAAGAGTGGTGACCGAAACTTTTTCGATTTTCTGAAAAACTATAGATCGAGGAAAGCTCATTTTAGCACATTATATTCCTTAAACAATTATCTTCCACATGGTATCCCCACTTTTTTATTTGTTTGCCTCAGATTCGGAAAAACCGGCGGGGAAGCGGATGGAAAACGGAGGTGCTGGCACACAGGCACTCAGCCCGAATTTGGCTCATAACTCGACGAAGACTTTCCCGAGCGAACCCAAAATTGAATCGGGAGTAGCCAACACTTTGGCCTTTCAGACCGGCTACACAAAAAAATTCTGCGGATTCGGGTTGGGGCTGCAGGATGGCTCTTTTGGCGAGCAAAAAACGGTTTGGTCAAAACCCTTAATAACGGGCCTCAGTCACTTGACCAAGTTGGAGGGTTCTGAGCCATAGCTGCACCACGAGCTTCACCGGAAACGTCAGGCACGCTCGTTAAAGAGATGGAAAAGGCATCGTTAAGTATTTTCATCCACAGGAATTTATTTTAGATTTTGTCGATTTCAAAAAAATCCATGACTTTGAATTATGGAATTAAATTCCTAATGAAAAAGCTTGACTGCGTTGTGCGCTGAGCGTATGCTCAAATTTAGCTAACATCTATAGGAAACAGAATCCATAACCCCGCCTTGCCCAAACCCATAAGGGAACAGAGAAATTCTGTGTGCAAGCTGCGGTCACCACTCTTTCGGGCCACCCTGTACAAGGACGTGAGGTGAGTGTCTTAAAGGGATACCGACGGCATAGTCAATGGGTTACGCACTGGGCAGAAAATGTCTCTGCGCCTCTCCCCAGCCCGCGCTCTCTGCCCTGTTGGCTACTTGCCAATTTGTTGATGGGGGCGGGGGATCGACAAATGCCGCCGGCAACCCTTTAAGCTATACGTCAAGAATCGGCACGTTCAACTTTAGAACTGTTAACCTGGGCAAATGGAACGATTATAACTGTACATCCAAGCGCTCCGCAGCCGCATGCCAGAAATGGGCGTTCGGGGCCGTAATCCCAAGCGTGGCTTCACCTGCAGGTAAGTGGGCGCGTGAATTCCGGCATCCATTTGGGTGGCCTCTTTCATTTTGTCGAAATATCATTTTCTGGGACTTTCATTTTGTCTAAATTTCAATGCCTCGTCCACCTGGATTATTTTTCTCAAAGTTTCGGCAAATTGAAATTTCGACAATATAAAATTTCGAGGAAATGAAAGTTTCGGCAAAATGATAGCAAATCCATTTGGGTTGCTCTGATCATTGCATTTTTCAGCTCACAATGGACGATGAGACAGATGAAAGCAAAAAACGGACTCGGGTTAAAATAAATAATTTAACAATCGGTGACATCGTTCCAAACAGAGAAGGAGCGCGCATCGAGGAGAGATGCAGACAAAACCCTGTATCTCTGCCCGGCCCCTGCACGCGGTAATTTTCAATTATGTCGGAGCTCCTTTAAACCCGGGTGGCTACATCCTTACTATGACGGTTTTATTTTCTGGATTTTACGACTAAAAACACCCTGTTTTCGCACGTCCTCACGTTCCCACGCTTAACGAGTCGGCCTCAGTAGCCGAGATCGTGTTACGGTCCGCAAAGCCCATCACATTTTGTTATGGCCGCACCAGGGTGATTTATGTGCACGCGCTCATAATACGCCCACTGTCTGCTTCTTGAAAATCCCACACGGCGGTCGTGGTCATTTATTTCGTGCGTCCTTTCGCGCCACATGACCTTAAAACTTTTGACACTCCTCGCGGCGCTGGGTACGGTAGGACTGGGGCACAAATGCGAGGACACGGACAGTTGTGATCAGGTAGGATTTGACTGACTTTGAAATGCATACTTATTCGCTCTAAAAAATAGCTATGATCTGATTTAGTTAGGTTGCGAAGACGGATGGACAGCCATGAACCGGACACGAACTTGTTTCAAGGTGTTTTTCATTCTTGAAATTATTTAAAGCAACATTTAGCTGATCCGCAATATAGCATTTTCAAAAGCAGCATCAGCATGTGATAAATTTGATGCTACAGTAGCTTCAGCTGGAGATGAAGACGAGAATCTGGATCTTTTGGGTTTGTTTCTCTATCTGATATGACATTTTGAATGGTTTTAGAATTTGGCATCATTGCCCGGGTACAGAAAACAGAGATCTTTTTATTGGGCGCAAAACAGGTTCGAAGGCTTCGTTTTAGCTATGATTTTTGTTGTTTTTAGGAGATCACCGTGATATCTAACGGTGGCCAGAAAGACTTTGATCACAGAGATTTATTTGATCAGAAGGAGAATGTTGATGGGTATGAGGGAAAAGCTAAGCGAAGCGTCCAGGTGAGAAAGAAAGAATCAAGATCTGCTTCGATACAGCTAGTCAATTTTTTTGTATTTGCCTTCAGAGAGGACGAGCCGGGCGTCGCTGGCGTTGGATAAACGACAGACCCTTCAAATATACAAACTGGTACCATCGTGAATCCTCCGAAGAAGAGTGGGATGACGACAAGGGGTGTATCGAGGTAAAAAAAGTATTATGTAGTATTGGACGTATGATCAATACATCCTAAGCATCTTTTAGATGTACGTTCGTCACTGGAATTTCGACAACTCAAAGAGCCTCCGGTTCAACATTCAATCGACTGGGGCTGGAAAATGGAACCATGTCAAGTGCGACCAAGGCAATCGAGTGATGGCTTGTCGCAAGGAACAGGTCAAAAGAGTAGGATTAATATTAATTATATCGAAATGCCTAAATAGAAAGCCAAGAAGCCAAAGAAGCCCCGATTTTCTGCCAGCCGTTCCAATGAGGTAAGCTGCCATTTTCTGATTTTTCAACCTTGCGAGCTTTAGGATCCTTGTGATCGCGGATGGACTTATTCCCGTAAAACCAGAAGCTGCTACTTGGTAAGGAAATCACCGTAGTTTTACATAGCTGCTCCAGGCAGTGAATTCGGCCACTGCCGGCCAAGCCCGCCAACATTGCCAATCGAAGAATGCGGTCGTGGCGACAATACGCTCGGCCGAAGAAAACAGGCTGTTGCTTGGTAGATGAAAACCCTGGTTTCTAACAACGCAATTTTTTCGAATTGGCCGTAAAGTCGCTGCGAAAACGGGGAGGATTAGACGATTTCAGTCGACGAGCATCTACTCTGCTGCTCGGAGCTAAACAAGTATTCACGATACCGAGAGAGGTTTATCTCGTTTTAGGGAACCTCTTGCGATAGCGGTTGGACACAGGGAGCCGGAACTAATAAGTGTTATAAGGTATGCACAAGGCTTCGGTGGGACTGTCCAAAAACATCCATCTCTTCTTTCTAGTCAATTTTTAACAGACTCTCTCCTCTCTGACTCTCTCTCTCTCGGTCTCTACCTCGCTGTCTCTCTATCTCTCGCTCTCTCTGTTCCTCTCCCTTTCTCTCACTCTCTCTTTCTCATAAGTAAATTTTCAGTTCCTCGATACCATGCTCCTATTCTCTGAAGCCACCAAACAATGCCAACAGATTGGGTCCCGAGTGTTGACTATCCATTCTTCAGTTGAGAATCAATTTGCTAACGGTAACTTGAATACTGTTTTCCTGAAATAACGTACTATAGCATTCACAAAACGCACTGGTGGTCGGGATTTCGCGTGGTTGGACGCTTCCAGGGTAAAACTTTGACAAGTAAAATACACTAAATTCGTTAGACCGGTACCGGCAAGTATGACTATGTCTGGAACGACAAATCATCGATGAACTACACGAATTGGGACAACTTTTTGATGGATTTTGCCCGGGTGGAGGAGTATTGCTTGCAGGTATCCGACTTTAAAAACCCGGGGGGTTCAAAAAGGGAATAAAATAGCTATGAAAACGCAGCCGTAAGATTGTAGTTGCACCATTTTAGCTACGCCCCGACGGCCGGTGGAATGATTATCCGTGTTTTACACCAGAACGCACGCTTTGTCAGAAGGAAGTAAGTTTTTCAGTGTTTTGGGCACGCCGTGAACTTGGAAGTCTCGTAATGGGATCGGCATTTTAGTTCGGCTGGACCTGGGCCGACGGAAGTCCGATGGACTACAAAAACTTTTTGGAGGATGAATGGAAAATTGCAAAGGCCGGTAGCGGCTGTCTTGAGGTATCTTTAGCGACTAAAATGGGAAACTCTAACAAAAGCACCTTTGTTTAGATGCAACTACGCGAGGGCAACGATTTTAGGTAACTTTCAAAGGTCTTTACAAAAGTTTAAACGTTTTAAAAGGTGATAAAGGTTCAAGTTTTAAAAAGGTTACAGGTTTTTAAAGGTATTGGGCCATAGCTGCAACAAAAAATGGAAGAAAACTCAGTTTTATAAGTTTTAGGAACTAGCAGAGTTTTTCCCACCAATTTTCTCACACGAATGAGTCAATTTCAACCATCGGGATTTTAAAAGAGCTTCTATTAGTACGTCGAACCTTTCGGAGGTCAACGTTCGGGGCGCGGTTTACAATCAATAAAAAAACATTTGGACTGATTTCACTAGATTCTAAGGGGATCGTTTTTCCAGTTCAAATTACGCCGGAAAGTGGAACGAAAACTCGTGCGACAATGCGTTTGATGTGGCGATTTGCCGGAAGTATGCTAACCTTTGAGACCGATCGGAATAAAGAATGTTTGAATGTGTTCAGTCGTTGCAACTTCTACGGCCGATTTTGGATGGGTTAAAAGGGTTTAGTACTGTACTATTCACACCAAATGACGTGTGGTTTCACGCTAATACATCGCTAGCCTCGTGTCTATTTAAAACGCTCTTTTTCTCGTTTCAAAATTCATAAGACCATTTTTGATTGACGTCGGCTGACACCGCCGACAAGCGGAAGTCTAGTCTGTTTTTCTAAAAGCCCGGCAGCCCATCCATTTCCATGAAGAAATGCTGGGGAGCGGCGCCTCGGACGCATTTCCAGCCATGGCTACTAAGGACAAAATTTCGAATGTCGGCCGCGGCCGACGGCTACAAATTTCGCGGCCTCAAAATCCCACTTTACTTTGAAGATGCAATCTGTTTTGCTGTTTCTGAGCTTTGCAAGTCTTGGTTCTGGCGACCATTATTTCCTGCAAACTTCTGATTCTGCCGAGGCGCCGGTTGGAACGTGTTTTGCACGGTGTGCAAAATTGGGTGAAGCTTGTAAAGGAATTGGTTTGTGTGTTTTAACAAAATTGCGAAGGTTTTTTAAGATAGTGCATGTAAAATTTATGGGGCGGATGATGTGGGGCCGGAATTTTTGTATATTAATAGCTCCATCGGGCTATCAACAGCAACAGATGATGGAATGGCGATCGCAGAATGTGGGATGCCATTTGTTGAGAGGATTGAGGTAGGATCGGGCCTGATTTTTACAGGTTTCGAATATCAGTTTAAATTTGGAAAACGGACAAGCATTTTTCGAAAATTTTATCAGCGAAAATCGGTTTTTCTAAAACCATGTTTCCGAAAGTCATATTTTCTAAAAATCACGATTTCGAAAAATTTGTATAGCTATGGTTTGCAGTCTTTGCCTGCGCTCGAGATCGCCATATTTTTCGAAATTTTGTTCTTTGGAAAGTTAATTTGCGAAAATATGATTTTCCAAGATATGGGTTTTGAAAAGATTATTCGGAAACTTGTCCGAAAATGTGTAGGCAAATTCGAAAACCATGTCAGCGCGAAAAACCTAATCTGATTCTTCAGCTCATATGCGATCCCGGCTGGACAATGGGGAACGATAGCGCCACATGCCTGAAGGTGGATTGCAAAATTTCTCCCTTTCAAACTATACATTTGAAGGTGGCCCTGAATGTGACTTTCGAAGAAATGCGACTGATATGTGTGGCCCAGAATTCCTCAATCGCTTCGATCCATTCGTCGCTGGAGCACATAGTGCTTTGGAGTAGGCCGTTTTGGATTCGTGCGGTCCGGGGGCCCAAGGACTATTTGCGCATCAACGCAAAAAATTGGCGGGAAGGCTTCTCATTATTGGTGGCGCATTGAAAGGCGTTGAGCCCATTAACAGTCATTTCACTTAACTATTTAGGGCTAATAACGGGAGCGTTGATAGACGCCGGCGTGCTCTCATCTGGCCGCCCGGTCGCCTCGTTAGTGGGAGCTTATAGGGTAAGATATTCCGGATCCTCAAGGGATTCCGTAAAAAATATACAGGACGTCCCATTACTTTTTGCGCCCAGGGCCCTTTAATTGGAGTTTTTACTGGAGATCGTATGCCAAAAATTATATCACGTGTAAGCAACCAGGATGTGCAAAAAACCGATACATCATCCTTTACTAAAAAGTCCACATGGCCCGTCGAAATAACCGAACCCGAAGTACGACGCTTTTAATCGAAATCGTTCGAATCGAATGTTCCCAAATCTTAGGCGCGGGCACTAATCTTCGCACCATTTCGCACCTGAAGACGTATTAAACATATCTTGAAATCCTTTCCCAGAGGGTGT
Source organism: Mesorhabditis spiculigera (assembly GCA_958295435.1). NCBI lineage: Eukaryota > Metazoa > Nematoda > Chromadorea > Rhabditida > Rhabditidae > Mesorhabditis > Mesorhabditis spiculigera. The sequence continues at coordinate 37,003 of CATQJA010000170.1, forward strand.
AGGTCCCGGGCATTCTTGCGGGAGTTGCATGGAAATACATGGTGTCCCAAAAAACGAACCATCTGGCACTTTGCCGTGTTACATCCACTCAACCCCAAATTTGGACCAAAGGTGTATCAGACCCTAAATAACAACAATCCTGACTTATAGCCCCATAGCTATAGTAATTATCGAGTTATAACGAAAATACCGTTTCGCTCGCAATTCTAAACTTTTTCGGCTATGTTTTTGGACTTTGCATCGATTTGCATCGACTTTCGGCTGCGAACCCCTAATTTTGCTTAAAATCTTGGGTAATTTTGCGTTGTTAAAATCGCTTACATCGAAGTTTATTTGGTTAATTTTAGTCCGGAATAAATTTCTTAAGGTAAAGAAGGCCTACCGGATCATTTTCACTTAATGTTTAGGGGGTCTAATTCCACGAAAACCATATGAAAAATGGAAAATAAAGTTTGTACACACACTCCAATACTTTTTTATAAATAGCCGGGTTAGGTGGTTTTAGCGTTATCTTGCGTTTACTCGCGTATCCTACCAGTTAGCACCTTCTTGCCTAGCACTTTACCAAGTTTTTGGCTCTGCGCACTCCTCCTAAAAATTTCAGTTCGATCGTTAATGCGGCCAAATTCCACGGGGGTGGGGGAGGGGGAGCGCTTCAAAGTGGATCCGGATCGATGAATTTTCGATGGATAATTCCGAATGGACGAGACAATTTTTATGAAAGTTTGTAACTTGCTGCGGTTTTCCTTGGGCCAGAACGCTTATTGGTAGAACAGGCAATTGAAATCCTAGACCGATAACGGGTCATATGTTTGGGATGATGGCTCACCAATGGATACTGCACTATGGGCTTCCGGTGAACCTAGCGGCAACGGAAGTTGTGTAGCGGTAAGCGATACAATTGCACCAGTATTAAAGTCAGCCTAGATGTATTCATATGCCGGGTTTTCCGTGCAAGACGTAAGCGTGCAGGGGTAAGCTTTTCCATTCTTCGAGTTCTTGCCCGAAAATTCCCCATAACTCTGACACCTCATTTTCCACAGTCCCGCAGAACCTGATCCGGAAACTCCCTACCCGGAAACCTGCTATATAACGGCTATCTTCCCAACTTAGCTACGGACTTCAATTGTCATAGGTCCTCGAAATATCAGGTTGGAAAGAAAATTACGGCGAGAATCTTTGATAGGCTTTAAAGGGCGTCCAAAAATTGATGTACCTCGAAATACAGACCCGAAAAGCGTCAGAACATTAGATGAAAGCTTCTTACGAGTTCAGTTTTTGCCGAAGAGCTTTCCTTAAAAGGATATAACACTTTTCAAGTAGGTTTTGCGCAATTTTTAAGACATGGTCTTATGTTACATGTGCTACGTCATTGGGTGCGTAACGACCCCGAGGTGACTGCACGTTATCCGATTTTGCAAATTACGCTATTTTCGACATTGTTGAAAAATCGGAGAGCGATCTTTGTTAGGAAATAATTAGCATACGCCGGAAATGGCGGTAGCCTTTATAAATATCGCGAGAGAGGGGCGTTTTTCAGTCTTACCAAAATTCACTCTGCATTCTCTTACCAAAATCTTGGTTTTACAGTCAATTTTCACGCAGGCGTAACTTGGCCATTCTGTGTTGATTTTCGATGATCTAAAGAACTATCGGTATTTACACCTCGAGAGCTATCGATTAGTGTAAACGGGCCCTTGACAGCGCGCTATCAGAGCAAATCAAAGATTTTATCTTTCGAACATGGTAGGTTGTGACCAAAGATTTTTCGAAAGCCACGTGAGAGAGAATATTCGTGAATGGAATGTGATCCCTGTTATTCACTGTTATTTTACAGGAACTGCCTATTTTTATATATTTAAATGAAGCATTACAGGAACGAAGGCCCGACCGTGGCACGTTGGTACGCCCACGAATGCGGTCGTTTTGCGTCGGGCGTGTGTCAGAGAAACGCCCATTATCCTCCCTAGCACCGTGGTAAACTCGACGCTAATAAAATAAGCTGCAGAATCTACTATATATAAATTTCTAATGTCCGTGCACACGTCAGACCGCAACCGGAAATTCAGCCAAATCTGCATTCAAATTCAAGGTTCAAGTGTTCAAGTTGTAGGGGGGGGGACGGAGAGTCAGCGCTAAACCCCCGTGGGGGGACCGCTGGTACTAAGATAAATAACAAGTACTAATCGATTTGCACAGATGTATACGGTCCTATATCAACATTACTGCAGGCGAAACCGGCCAGAAATCAGCTACCTTCAAGGGTCGTTAAAACCCTGGAATTTTGTATCAAAGTTTAAGGACCGTGGAAGCAGCGTATCATTGCGTTTTTTAGGCATAATCGTTTATAACTTCCGAGAAATTGCTATTCAGGAAATGGGAACATCTGGAGGCAGCGTGAAACCCTGAACAAAATAGGTTCGACCCGATTTCGAAACTCTGTGGAGGCTCAAAAACGTCTTATTGTCATTTGTTTTCGATGTTAAATTTAGATTTTCTAAAAACTTGATGGCCTGATCCACCCTGACCATGGTTTTTAGGGCATAGTGTGTTTTGGGACAAAAGACAACTATTTCCTCGGAGCAAATGTTACCTAGCTCGTTACCGTGATACACCCAATTGCATATCAAATATCCTTAAAATCAGTCTCCTGAGTTGCTCCGGATCCAGAAGCGCTTAGGCAACCCGCAGCGTCGCGGGTTTGCCGCACTTATTCAAGGTTTTGAAAACTTTTGTATTTTGCGAACGAAGAAAACTGTTGCATAGGAGCAAATGTTCTGCCCTAATTTCCGAAAGGCGCAAATTTCGCAAGCCCATTTAAACCATGACGACAAAAGGCTTCAGTGCACTGCAGCAATGCGATGCCCTTCCGGCCCAGGAATGTCAGCGCTCAACCCTGAAAACAGGATGAAATTTGCCTTCATTCTATCCATTGTCAAAATCCATGTACTGGCTGATCACTACTTTCTTCAAATTTCAAATTCAACGTCGACTCCGGATGTGGAATGTTTCGTGGAATGCGTCCAAGATCCGGAGTCTTGCAAAGGACTTGGTGATTTCCTAATGAGGTTCTGAGTCGTTTTTTAGATACTCCATGTAATGTTTCTGCTGTGGGCCAACCGAATTTTTTATATCTTAACAGCTCGGTGGGAGAAGCCGAATTTTTGGCAAACGGGTTTGAGCTCGAAAGCTGTTGGCCGCTTGTCAACGAGGCAGAGGTACAGTAGCGGTCAAAAAGTTATCGGGTCGGGAAAACGTCCGTATCTCAGATGCCCTAGCTTTAAATTTTGTAAAAATTTGATTCTAAATTAATTATGCAACGGGGAATTCGATGCCGACATCAAAATCCTGCGAATTTTTCATTTTATTTGTTAAATTGGCTGTTTGAAATGTACTGCCCAAACCAACTTTTCCTGAGGAATTTTTAGATTTCAAATACAATGCCATCGTGTTCAGCATGGTCAAAAACCACTACCTATCAATTTTTGTAACATCCGTTGGCTCAGGGCTTGCTCCTGCCAAGTCATGGAGTAGCTGTCGCGGAGTCATTTTGGTGCCCCGAACGCCCATTGGGCGCATTTCTGCCCCGGCGACGGCAACTTTCTGCCTCCAGGAAAGCCCGTTCCCCGCAGAAAAAATACGAAAAACACCCAGAAATTGGTTTTCGACCATCCTGAACACGATAACACTTTTTTTGAAAGCCAAAAATGGCTCAGGAAAAAGTTGATTTTCGCGGTGTTTGTAAAATTGCCAAGTTAGCAACTAAAATGAAACACTCGCAGGATTTTGTGTCAGCATCGACTTCCCCGTTGCTTATTTGACCTAGAGTAAAATTTTCACAAAATTTATAGCTAGGAAATTCGAGATATAGACTCTTGCGCGACCTGATAATTTTTTGACCGCCACTGTTGTGCTGGTAAAAACTCTCCCGCCTTTCCTAAACCCTGTCTGATCTTTTTTTTATCATCCAGTCATTTTAGTCTGTGTGCGAACCCGGTTTCACCAAATTTAACGTTACTGATAGCTGCTATCAGGTATTATTGATAATCTGTATTCGTAGTATGTCAAAATTAAATCATACAATTTAGGTCTTTATCAATGTGACAGCCTTGCAAGCGCGCAATAACTGTGAAGCGCTGAACGCCACGTTAGCATCAATACATTCTGAAGATGAGAATGCCTTTCTTTTGGGTAAGTTCAGAAAGGCTCATGGATTCATCTTTCCCCCGTTTTTTCACTTGTTCCTATACGTACTAAACTTTTCATTTAACGAGCGTCGTCATCTTCTGTTCTTTAGAACTGATGCTGAGCCCATACAACCTTGCCACCGCTCAAATACCATTCCGCGGTCTGATGGGTTTGCTTGGAGCTCATAGGGTAAGGAGCTTCAGCTGGCCGATTAAATCCGAGAGTTAGAGAAGCGTCTTTTTTGCGCATCCTTATTGTATGTACATTTTTAGGCCTTTCGCAACCCTAATCTACCTGCAGTTTTTAACAACTCGTATATTAAAGTGTAGAAACCCGCGGGAACAGGTCCGTTTGTCTGGGACGACGGCTCGGATTGGGATTATAATCATTGGGACATCGGGGAGCCGAACAACTCGGGTGGTGGAGAGCCATGCGTGCAGGTACCCAAAAATAGCTGGTACTGAAAATTCGATACTTCAGATGTACCTCTACCATCCAAACGCCACTTCCTCCGATGGGTACGATTTGCGACTTTGCTCAAGGCTTTTTTAGGACCACCTGCACGGGAAAATGGAACGACTATGGCTGTGGGGGAATTTGGGCGGCGGCTGTTTGTGAGAAGGCTGCCATCATCAGCCCTTGAATCAATCCTATTAGAATTAATAATAAGTTTACGAATAAAAAGATTAGAATTCGATTAAAGTTAAAATAGATTAGAATTAGAATTAGAATTAGAATTAGAATCAAGTTTACTTGATGATAATAAAAAGCGGCTAAAAACAAATCACCGCAGTAGGAAACAATTTTAGGATATGTTTGATGCGTATAGATGCTTAAAGGACTGGAGATTACTACACACATATCACGTTTTCAAACTCACTAGAAGTGTGTGTCTTTGGGTTTTTGGGGTTGGACCAAGAATAACTTGTGCAGAATTCGGCGCAGATTTCGAAGCTATTTACCAAATTTACCGGAGTAGCTAATTTGTAGAAGTTATGAACGTTTTCAGCCTGAGAACCGTCACAAATAAGCTACCTTCAAACACCGTTAAAGGCCTCTGGGACGCTGGGGTACTGCCCGCAGGGGTTCCGTCTGGCTGCAGAGCGCGGACACCGTGGACCTAGGAGCGCCTCGGGGAGGTCATCCCTCTCCGCCGCTCCCTCCCAGTTGGTGAGCGTGGTATAGCTCATTTTTCTTTTTTTTTCTGGGCTCGATCGCTAACTTCCGGGAAATGCTATTCCGGAAATTTGGGAATATCTGGGATGCAGCGTGAAACCCTGGACAATAGAGGTTCCAAAATGCGCTGATTTTTTGTCACTCGGGGGAATCGATCCTCCTCTTTCCGATGGCGTTTTCAGAATTTCGATAAAATACAAGTTTACAAAGTTAAAGCCGGTTTTATTCGTTTTTGGGGGTAATTTGCATAGTATGAAAAAAAATACAAATTTCCTCATTCTTGCAATTTGCCCGCGCGTGTGTGGTCAGTCGGGGAAGGGGTCCGAAGGACCCGAGCTATCGGAAAGTCAAATTTTTCATGCAAAGGCCCAATTCCAGCGCCCAAGGCCCGCGAAGCGGGTTTTGGGCGCTGGTTCCCAATACGCTCTCTAATAGGCCTATTCGGAGCAATGGACCTATCCTTGACTTTCAAATGTGTAATTTTAGCGACGCCAAGTTCCAAAATGTCGAAATTTACATAAGCAACTCTCCCTCAACCCCAAATTAAAAATTTTTCGATAAATTTCGACTCACCGAAATTGACGCACAAAATTTCGAAATCGGGGAATTTCTATTCTGTAGTTTCAAATTCTGAATCAAGTTAAATTAAGTTGAAGAACGTTCGAAAATTGAGAAAATATTCAGAAATTCCGACATTCTGAAATGCATTCTGAAGTTCGGAATTTTGAAATTAAATTAAAGTAAATAGAAGCACATTTCAAAATTCAGAAAATAATTTCGACATCATGAATTTCAACATAATAGCAAATCCGCTCCACCACTGCTAATAAGTAGCCAACAGGGTGGAGAGGCCGATCAAGTGACAGAGTGAAGAGCCACCATCCCCCTTGCATAACTCGTAAATTTGTCTTATCCATCCCTTTAAAGGGATGCCGACTGCATAGTCAATCGGTTACGCGCGGAAAAGAAATTGTCTCTGCGCCTCTCCCCTGGGCGTGCTCTCTCCCCTGTTGGCTACTTGCCAATTTGTTGATGAGGGGGATCGACACATGCCGCCGGCAGCCCTTTAAAGGGCACGTTCAGGGAGGTTTTTTTTGGAAGAAAGCAAAGACCTTTGCCGCGGCCGGGGGTCGAACCCGGGCCCCCCGCTGGAGGCGCGGATGGATACCAGTCAGCCACAGCTACAACCTGGCGAGGTGATGAGGGGCGCCCCACGCCGCAAAGGAGGGGAATGGCCTGTCACAGCACGGGTAGGCAGTGCGCGCGGTCCCTACGTCCATAGGGTGTACACGTTGGGACGAGTACATGGCCCCTCCCTGAACGTGCACTTTAAGGAGTTAAGGAGGTCCTTTAGATCAACCGTGTCGCGTTGATGCTGTAGATGTGTTTTGATACTTCACATTTTCAAAATAGACCTGTTTTCGACTTTTTGAGCTTTTTTCGGACGGTTTTCGGCGCAGTAAATAGTTTATAGCAATTTCCTGCCGAACGGGCGGGTCATGAGCAATACATCAATCGATGCAGAAATTTATTGCGCATCTTTCTATGCTAGTCTCATCGCCCGCCCGAACGGCAGGCTCCGGCAATTACGGAAAAACGAATTTGTGTACGCGGTACACCTATGTTCCGGTCATTTTCGAGCTGCGCAATGTATTAGAGATATGATCAGTACCGACAATCAGGCCCAGTCACAAATTTTCGACTGATTTGGTAAAGTAACTTTCGAGATAATTTTTTGCTGTCGGCAACTTTAGCGCCCAATTTAACCCCGAAAATTAAATTTTTAAACTCTCAAAATAGTGCCACCCTAATAATTCGATCATGCTCTTTCCGATGGCGTCAAAAAAACAGGGTCGAAAAAAACTGTGCCAAGCAGTGGTCGCGCCCCTCGGGAACGGCCTTTTAAACAGCTCGTTGGGGCAAGCCGAATTTTTGGCGAGCGGGTATCAGCTCGGAAACTGCCGGCAGCATTTTTACGTGGAGGAAATGGCGGTAAGCTAATGATTAGGAAAACGAATTTTCCATAAAAATTTCTGGATAACTGTTGCATTGCCCTTTTCAGGATCCATTGGACTGACTACCTGGCATCAACGGACGCTGAAATCTATGGTGCATTGGCGAAAAAATTAAATAAATGTTTTCCTGATTTCCTGTTTTTTTAAATAATTTTTTGCTATACAAAACATAATTTGAAAATGTTCACTTTTTCTAGGCCTAATTTGTGGCATAGATTCAAGTAATGGACTAATTTTTAAAGCAAAAGCCTAAACTCTGACAGTATCATGTAAAGCGCTACTAGATTTTCGTGTCGTTTTTGGAAGCGGGATTTCGTCGGCTGTGGTCAGACGCAATTTATTTCCGCCTAAAAGTCTCGGCGCGGGCGTGAAACGCATTTCCAATCCAGAGACCATGGCTACGAGCAGAAATCATTTTCAAAGTTTGCTTCCGCTTTGGAGCTATTTCTTGCACCCTAATGTGTCTCAGTAATACCGTAATCCTTCTCGCCTTTGCCTTGTCAATCCAAGCTCAATCCGATTGGTTGACGCGGATTTTTGGGTTACTGTCTACAAGTGTGATTGAGTCGCCAAACACACATTATTTTATTCAAACCTCAAATGCTAGTACAAAGCCGATCGGTAACTATTTTGCGCAATGTGTCAAAAAAGGAGATGCTTGTAAAGGGATCGGTAAGTTATTTTTAAGCATATCGTGAGTACCTTAGATTCCAATGGACGTATTTATGGCATTCAAGACGGACAACCTGATTTTCTTTATACTAATAGCACAGCCGGGCGAGCGAATTTTGACGCTGAAGGATTAATAATCGGACAATGCGGAAACCCTTTTGTCGAGCGCATCGATGTGAGTCTGGAATTTTTGGATTTTTGCCATATCTGCCCTATATTGCTATATTTTCGAGTAAAAGTGATATCAAACGATCAGAAAAAAAAACAGAATTCAGCCCGTTTGTGAACCGGAGTGGATAATGTCAAACTATTCGCAACTTTGCTACAAGGTATATTTTCATTTGCATGCTGTTTTCAATATATTTATATATTCTTATTATTCACAACCCTACCATAAGATCATTGCTACCATGCTAGGTCCTGACCGACATCAGATACGTCAACGCATGTAAAATTTGTGCTTCCGCCAATTCATCTCTGCCCCTGATCCGTTCCGCCGAGGAAAACGAATTCTTATGGCGTAAGCACTTATGCCAACGGAGGGTCGAGTATCTATTTTAGAGCTGCTCCTGAGCCATGTTAATTTAGCAAACGTTACCGTGCCAAATCGGGGTCTTTGCTCCCCATTGGGTGCCCATCGTGTAGGTTTCCAGATTTTTTTACATTCACTCAAGCACTCAAGATTTTTTACAATAAAAAGGGTCTTCAGTGTGCTTTTACGCGCCGTAACAAAGCTCGTCATAAGTTTTTCGACCATCCATCGAATGGAATTTTAAAAATGTCGAATATCTGGTTGAAAATGATCCTTTCAATATTTTTTTTTTAGTTTTTGAAGCTCTATTGATCGCCATTTTAAAACATAAAAAATCTCAAAAATTCGCGCTTCCGCCGTTAACGCATTGTCGCGAACAATAAACTACGCCAAATTTCCATGATTTTCCAGGAGCCAACTGAAAACAACACCTTTTTCTGGGATGATGGCTCTGCATTGGAGTACACCAACTGGTCGGCCGGGGAACCAAACAACTATGCAAATACTAACGAAGCATGTGTACTGGTAACAAGCTGAATTTTGACGATATTTTTTTCTAGATGTATTTCTATCGTAACAAACTATCGCCCGACGGGTAGGGTTCTTAAAAATTAAGCTCACGGAACGTTCAGAACCCCCTATACGGGCAAATGGAACGACGACATCTGCACCGGTGTTTTCACGGCTGTGGCATGCCAGAAAGAAGCGGTTTATCCTGACTAGGAAAATTCCTAGCCCTAAAGTTCGGTTTCAATAAATGTTATTTTTTACATTCCACATTCGACTTTTATAAAATCATTCGACGACTAACAGTCTCTGTGGGACAGGTAAGTCTAGTCGAAACTGACAAAGAGACGTTTTCTAGTGTCCACCGAGTTCCGAAATGGGACCAAGCCTGTTTTGTTCAGCATTTTTTGCTGATCAAAACCTACGTTTGAGAATCAGTGTAGCGAACATATTTCAAATACGAAGCTTCAGGGTTGAAAAATGCCCAAAATAGCCAACTTTTGCCGTTTTCGCCGTTTGAACCGTCAGAACTTTCTGATTTCGGTCGCTTCGCAGATCCTAAAACGAGGTTTGAATCAGCACCAAAAAATCCCGCGCAAAATAGGCCTGATCCCATTTTGAAACCCCGTGGACACTAAAAATAGTATCCTTCTGAGAAACAAAGTTCTAGCTTCCAATGAGAGTCGGGTGTTTCAGACTTTTTTGAACCTCAAAATTCAACGTCGTGCTGAGAAAGCTATTTTTTATTTCTGCCTAAACCGCGTACGGCGAGGGCGTGAAAGCCTTTTCCACCGCCCCGGCCATGGCTACCAGAAAGCATAATTTTCAAAGTTTTCTTCCGCCTGGCAGGCATTTCCCAAGATCCTAATGGCTGTGAGAGGTACCGTAATCCTGCTCTACTTTTCGTTGCCAATCCATGCTATTATCACTTTGCCGCCGCTGATTGCTCCTTCAGATGCCACGCCTAAAATTCCGGCTTTCAATACTTATTATTTTATCCAAACCTCAACTACCAGTACAAAACCGCTTGGTAATTATTTTGCGCAATGTGTCAAAAGAGGAGATGCTTGTAAAGGAATAGGTGAGTGGTTATTAAGACTTATTTAGAGTACGTTAGACCCCACCGGCCGTACCTACGGCATCCAAGATGGAGACCCTGATTTTCTCTATCTTAATAGCTCGCTCGGGAAACAAAATTTTGAAGATGAAGGTATAATAATTGCCCAATGCGGAAGTCCTTTTATCGAGCGACTTGAGGTATTTTCTCGCAGGTTGTCTATACCGCTAATCTCTAGTTCACCTGCGAGAAAGACTGGATAAAGTCGAATCTTTCCGATCATTGCTATAAGGTGTTTTTACGAAGCCATCACCAAGCATTTCCCATAGGCATTTACAAATGTAACCTATTACGACGCAAAATCGCTCTGCAATGACGTGAACTCAACATTGGCTTCAGTTCATTCAAGGCAAGAAGCGGACCTTGTGATGCGTATGTTGGTTGGGAACTAAAATGTTTAACATGCAAGATTTCATCCATAAAATTTTATGAATATATTTTTTCTGTGTTTAGAAATTGCACTACGACAATTTGACCTCGATACTGTTTTCATTCCTCCCCAAGGCCTAGTGACCCTGCTGGGCGCTGTTCGGGTCAGTTGTTATTGTTGTAAGAAATTATCTAACGTTGCGGTTAAAGTTTTCTCATTGAAATTTGAGGCTAAAATGAGGGGTCCTAGGAACCTACGGGAAATATGACCTTCTTCTGGGACGACGGATCGGCTTGGGACTACACGGATTGGTCTCCTGGAGAACCAAATGGCGATTCGCTTGATGGCTTCGAAGCATGCGTACTGGTAGCTTTTTGGCTGTAAAAATGATCGGACCTAATGCCATCGAAAATGCAGAAAATCGCATACTCTTTTTCAGATGTATTCCTACTGTCCCAGCCGGTCGTATGGCCCCGGGTAAGTACCGGCCCGAGACATGCCACATATGTTTGCAGGAGGTGTCGCTATCCAACGGGCACATGGAACGACATAGCTTGTGACATATATTTCGAAGCTGCAATTTGCAAAAAAGACGCGATATTGCTTTAGTGAAATTTTCACGATTCGTGAAACCGCAACCACGATAGACTTTTTCTGTGGCGCTTCAATATCCAATTTTTAATAAACACGTTTTAAGGAAAATGGAACATCACCAAATTCAATCCAATTTAAATTTACGACGCGTTTATATGAGTTCGCGAAGGCGTTCTCTCAGGTCCACGCCCCTTGTAACGACGTCCACGTCACGCCACAGTCACATCTGAACGCCAATTGTTTATTTTTGAAAAATTAGAAAAGGAGCTTGGGACGTTCCGCAATGCGAAAAGTGCCCGTTAAAACCCGACAACCATTAGTCAAAACCGGAATAACACCATGGTTACAAAAAGTCTGGATTTTTTGTTGCAACGTTGACCAGGGACGTGCGTCTCTACGTCTAAAACTGAAAACCTTGTGCCCGCTCATCGCCATGCATGCCATATACTAAATAGATGTTGTGGCTAATTCCCGGCGCACTCCTATTTGCTACCGTAGTCATTAGCCAGGAACACTATTTTATTCGAGGGTTTGCTGTTAAAGGAACACCAAATAGGACTTGTTTTGCACTTTGCGCTCACCGGGGGGCAGATTGTATAGGGCTAGGTAAGTGCGGTTTTCTTAATACATATTTATAGATTATCCTTGTGAGTTTTATGGGCCAAACGACTCGGAGCCCGAGTTTGTACATGTGAATACTACGTACGGTGGCGAAAAAGCGGAAGCTGAGGGGGTAGATTTTGGGAACTGCGACGAGCCATTCACGATCGAGCTTAAGGTAGGAATTTTTGAAAACTTTTGATGCTAAATCATTCAGCTTGAAATGTGTAGTTTAGATATTTCAAGTTTTAAAATTTTCTAATCTAAACCTATAATTTAGCTACCTTGCGATCCCGGTTGGACCCTCCTGGCCGCGACAAACAGCTGCTACAAGGTTCTACTGCATTAAAGGGGCTCCGTACTGCCAAATCAAAGCCCTTTTGGGAGGCCTCTTCGATTTCTGGCAAATTGCCAGCGGGCGCGGCGGGACAAGAGCCCTCACTCTTTCGATTTTTGCCCGAAGTTGTTTTTGCCCGGTTTCTCTGGGGAAAACACTATAATTCGCGCATTCTGAGCCCATTTTTCAATCCTCACTCAATTTTAAATAGTCTTGGTGCTTTGATCATCAAATTTGGCCCAGAAACAGCCGAGAACGTGATTTCGAGGTGACAACAGGGAATTTCAAATTTGCGAGCTTCCCGCGCCCCTAGGTGTACAGAGGTCTCCCATGTACAGGGCTCCGATTTTCGGGCCGTCACTCCATTTTTGGCATTTCGTAGCCCCTTTAATTAGCACAAAAAAACAATACCTAGGCTTTCGGGGCAATCACGACAGTTGATGCGAGGGCCAATTGCACGGCGATGAACGCAAAAGTGGCGTCGGTACATTCGGATGAGGAGAATGCGTTTATACGAGGTGAGACCGTAAATCCCATAAATTGTTACTGCAAGATTCATTTCAAAAAATACGGAACAAACCTTCGCGCTTTCAGATCTGATGTTGAAGGAATATTACCCAAATGGCGAACTACCGGACAAAGACCTCATTGGGATGCTAGGCGCGCAAAAGGTACAATCCCATGGATCTTTTCATAGATACTACAACATTTCAATAAGCACAGACAGGGACGTTGCTTACTGTTGGCCTATCAACTATACAGGGTGTCCCAAAAAAAACGAACCATCTGGCATTTCGCCGTGTTACATTCAATCGGCCCAAATTTTGGACCAGAGGTGTAGGAGACCCTAAATAACAACAATCCTGAGTTTTAGCCCCGTAGCTACGGTCGTTCTCGAGTTATAACGAAAATACTGCTTTTCCCGGAATTCTGAACAGTTTTTTTGGCTATCTTTTTTGACTTTGCATCGATTTGCATCGACTTCCGGCCGCGAATCCCTAATTTCGCTTAAGAACTGGGGTAATTGGGCGTTGTAAAAGTCGCTTAAATCGAAGCTTATTTAATTAAGTTTAATCCGGAAAAAATTTCTTAAGGTAAAGAAGGCCTACCGGATCATTTTCACTTAATGTTTAGGGGGTCTAATTCCACGAAAACCCTATGAAAAATGGAAAATAGAGTTTGTTTTTGCCATAACTCGAAATCTACTGTAGCTACAGGGCTATAAGTCAGGATTGTTGTTATTTTGGGTCTGATACACCTCTGGTCCAAATTTGGGGCCGATTGGATGTATAACACGGCGAAATGCCAGATGGTTCGTTTTTTTTTGGGACACCCTGTAATAAAAAAGTAGTGGTGTCTGTCCGTCTGTCTGTGTGAAGCCGAATTCAACTCGAAAGGGAAAGGAGCTATGGCTTAGGTCTCTTCGGATTCGGATAGAGCGTGGTCAGAAACCCCCAAACTGATAAAAAAATTATGAAAAAATTTTAATTTAAATTATTAAAATTAACTTTGAAAGTGGCGCCTTAATAAAACGAGTGGGGGCCCCTCTCCCGGCAGGCCACGCCCCCTTTCCCTCCGCCCCTCTTCCCCAGGCCTCCGCGCGCCCAGATCGATTTCTTAAGTTACTTTAATACTTTTTAATACGTTTTAATTATGTTAATTCGTTATTTAAATCATTTAAAGTATCTAAAGTCATCGGGAAGGTTATTAGGTAGTTTTTGAAGGGGATTTCGGCTGTGGGGGGTATCTGAAGCCATCAGGAAGGTATTTAGGTATTTTGAAGGGGATTTCGGCTACGGGGGGTATTGATGGAGGTGGGAAAGGATGTGGTGGGGTGGGACATGTAGGGTAGCCCCAAGGCCAGATGGTTGCAGTCGCGAAGCGACTGTAACCATCTGGTAACAAAATATAAACCATTTTTATAACATTTTACATAGTTTTAAGATATTAGCTGTTTTTCGGTATTAGCTATTTTGTCGGTATGTTCTTTGGCGCAGCGAAATTCTCGCGAAACGACGTTTGAATAACTAAATTGCAGCGATGCCTTGGCCGTCCATTTAAAGGGACGCAGAATTCGGAACTGCCCCTCTACACGTGGATTTCGGTAAAATCCAGATAGGGCCGCAACGCGACCGCGCTGCAGCTTGTTACCACCACGCGAAAACGCGTTAACTTTAACATACGGTAGCGGTCAAAATGATGTGCGGTCGGGAAAGCCCTTGTAGCAACGTTGTTGTACGAACGCGCTACATCGAAATTTTGATGAAAATTTGCATCTGGGTCAATTATTCTAATGGCAATCCGATGGCAATATCGAAAGCCGCAAAAAAAAATAAATTACGATGCGCAAATTTCCATTTTAAAAATTTGCGAAATTCTACTTTTTCTGAGGCGTTTTCTGTTTTTAAAAATGTATGCATCGTGTTTAGAAGGGTCGCAAACCTCTTTTCCGATGTTTTGTTAATTTGAGCTTGTCGGGCCCGGTCGGAAGACCGAAAGTTGCAGTCGCGGTTTTTATTTTTTTTGGTGATCGGGTTTGGCAAGAATTATGCAAAGTCGACACTTTCATAGTTCCTAGACCGAGCCAGGTTTGAAAAGTCGCGAAGCGGTTTTTCAACCCTGGTAACATTTTAAAACTGCACCCGGAAACGATCCGATATTTCCAGGATCTCAACAACTACAGGATATTTTACTGGGATGACGGCTCAACGTGGGATTATGCGACGTGGTCGATTGGCGAGCCCAATAGTCCTAAAAGCGAGCCGTGTGCAGGGGTATCAACTGTACAGTAACACAAAATCGTGAATTCCAGATGTATTTGCACTCTCTCGCAACTGCATCCGACGGGTAAGCGCATAGTAGAAATTGGCGGTTCCTTGCTACATTTATTCGTGTTTTTAATGTGATTTCATTGATTTCAGTCTACCATACGATGGGCGGTGGAATGATTGGAGCTGCGGGGGCTACTGGGATGCGGCTGTCTGTAAAAAAGCTCCGAATGACATTGCATAAAGGGATTAAAAATTGAAATGAATTTGACGTTAAAGCCAATCAATTGGAATACGCAAGATAGCGGCACCACAAAGGTCGGTCCCAAAGCTGGGCCGGATGTATATCAGACGCTAAATAACAACAAAGGATTATAGCCCAATAGCCATCGCCGTTTTACAGTTATAGCGAAAATAAATTTTACTTTCTGTTTTGCATATGGTCTCCATTGGATTAAACCCCCTAACTATTAAGTGAAAACTATTAGGCGGGTCTTCTTATCCTCAGCCAATTTTCCGGACGAAAATTATTGAAATAAGCGTTCACTTAGGCGATTTTTACAACGCAAAGTTATCCAAGACCTTAAGAAATATTAGGAATGGCCGCCGGAAGTCGATGCAAAGTCCAAAAAAGCCGAAAAACTGCTTAGAGTTCCGAAAAACAGTATTTTCGTTATAACTCTAGAACGACGGTAGCTATGGGGCTATAATTCAGGATTGTTTTTGTTTAGGGTCTGATACACCTCCACCGTAATTTTCGGGCGGATTGGATGGAACGCGGCGCAATGCCAAACGGTTCGATTGTTTTGGGACACCCAGTCTCGAATGCAACCATGTGTCCGAATCTATTTTACCATACCTAACATTTCATACCATTAGAAAGCCTTCTACAATATCCGTCTCTACATTCTGCTACGCAACATTTTTCCCCGCTGAAAGATTCCGGCTATTCATCTCCTCGCAAAGACGCGAAAGCTTGGCGGGCGTCCATTATGCTCTATGGATACCAGAAAGGCAGAAATTTTCAAAGTTTTTCTTCCAACAGGGACGTGCATTCCAAATTCCTAATGTTAGCCTTGGCTACCGTAATCCTGACATTTACTACTGTAACTATTTGCGAGGAACATTTCTTTATTCGAGGACTAGGCGTGAGGGCTACCCCTAACAGGACGTGCTTTGCAATTTGTGCCCACAAAGGAGAAAAGTGTTTGGGGCTCGGTTTGCTAGGGTTTTAGGAGAACACTATTGCTTAGATTTCTCATGTCGTTATTACGGAGCGGGCGATCCGGAACCGGATTTTGTGCACGTAAATACGACGATCGGTGAGCAAAAAGCGGAGCAGACCGGAGTGGACTTTGGGATGTGCGATGAGCCATTTACGTTGACACTGCAGGTAGCCCGAAATACTGAATGCGAAGAAAATGGTGTCAGTTACCAACCGAATCGACTCCGCCGCCGACGATACCTACGACCACGTTACCAGACTGTACAGGGCTTGTACACGAAGGTTATTGCTATGAGGTAGGCCAAATCTATAAAAAGCTATCTAATGGATTTCCCAAAAAAAACCGCCTCTAATGGTCCGTAGGAAGCTCGGATTGAAATGGTTTCTATACCATTAAAAAACCTTAAAAAGCCGAAATAACTTGCAGAAGCAGTTTCCCGCAGAAACAAGTTGTTGACACATTTTTTGATATGAAACGCTATGCAAGAACACGCTTTTTTCTGTTTCATCATGGCAATTAATAGGCTGCTGTCGCGTAAATCACCTCTATTCAGGTTTTTAACCATTTAAACGCTTGACCGATGAAAAGAAAAACGCTGGTTTCCTCGAAAGCTCCCCATAGATACCTACCTAAATCCTCAAAATTGCATGCGACGACTGCGCACCGCTTGAGGGGACACTTTTTTGTGATCTCCTGCATTCTCCTAGCTGCTTCCTGCCATCAATTATTGGGACGCGGAGCTGGAATGCGTCGATTCGGGCGGCCACCTGACGTCGATCCGCGACGAGGCCGAGAATAATATTATCGGGAGTAAGTATCCAAATTTCAGGATATAAATGCGTTTGTTTGAAGCCTGGTTGAGCAACAGCGGCCTTCTAACAGGAAATGTTTGGATCGGCGGTCAAATGGTGTTTTCCATCCAAACCCTGCAAATAAAAATTAACACCTAGATGACCCGAGACCGCGATGACTTCGATGTTCATTGGCTTGATGGGCAGCCGGTCTCTTACGGGCATTGGGTGCAGGGCGTAAGGGAGGACCGCTAACGCCTATTGCACTGCCCGACAAATGGTGCATTTTTTAGCCGTATTTGGGCGTTATCGTCAACTTCTTTAGGAAAATGGGTGGTTTTATAACCTGACTTGCGACTCGGTCTTGCCAGCTGTATGCAAGCGGCTAGACGAGCCGGTAATAAATACCGTAGCGGTCAAAAAGTTATCAGGTCGGGAAAGCGTCTGCATCTCGAACGTCCTAGCTCTAAATTTAGTGAAAATTTTACTCTAGGTCAACTAGGCAACGGGGAATTCGGTGCCGACATCAAAATCCTAAGAATTTTCCATTTTAGTTCATAACTTGGCAGTTACACAAATGCCGCCAAAATCAACTTTCTCCTGAGGCATTTTTGGCTTCCAAAAATAATGCCATTGTGTTCAGGATGGTCGAAAACCACTTTCTCGTGTTTTTCGTCGTCGGGCAGAAATGCGCCCAATGGGCGTTCGGGGCACCAAAATGACTCCGCGACAGCAACTTCCAGGCTTGGCAGGAGCAAGCCGTGAGCCAATGGATGTTTCAAAAATTGATAGATAGTGGTTTTCCACCATCCTGAACCCGATGGCAATGTTTTTGAAATCTAAAATGCCTCAAGAAAAGGTTGATTTTGGTAGAGTATTTTAAATTGCCAATTTAACAATGAAAATAAAAAATTCGCATGATTTTGATGTCGGCATCGGATTCCCCGTTGCATAATTGACCTAGAGTAAAATTTTCACAAAATTTCGAGCTAGGACCTTCGAGATACAGACGCTTTCCCGACTTGATAACTTTTTGACCGCTACTGTAGACTGTTTCTGACAAGCAAGGTTTTATTGTAGTATGTACCACCCGAAGACCCGATCTGTGATGATGGCTGGACTCTTTACAAGCATACGCAAAAATGCTATAAGGTTCTTTATTAATGAACGGCTTTTTGTACTTTCTCCAAGCTTTTGGTTATTTTCTTGTTTTCACCGTATCTGAAAGTAAAAACCACTATCTAGCTCTCTCTTTCTCTCTCTCTCTCTCTCTCTCTCTCTCTCATTCTCCCTCCCTCTATTTTCCTCTCTCTTTCTTTCGTACTTTCTCGCAGTCACTCACTCACTCTCCTTCCCTCTCTCTCCTCTCTCTCCCGCTCATGGAAGTCTCCATGGTTACTCCGTCTTAACATTAAGATCGTGGGAACCGGACAAAACTGGACAGCAGCTATGGACACTTGCAAGAAATTTGACGCAATCACCGCGACCATCGAATCTTTCGATGAAATGGAGTTTCTGATCAGTAATTTTCTAATGCGAGTGTCATAGTCGCCTCTCTAGAAATGGCGCAACGCGGCGTAAGCCTCACCCGATTTTGGCTGGGAGGCCGTGCGGTGGGCGTTCGTTTCAAGCAGCAAGGTTTCATTTCAGATGGTAACTGGAGGAACGATCCCTTGGATTAATCTCGAACCGTTCCGGGTGGGATTTTGGGAAAGCCCGGCTCCGGACGAATACTTTGAATGCCTTGGGGTATGGTCGAATCGTAAAGAAGTCGAGTTAGTGAGTTTTCAGCTTTGTGCATCAGACGTTACGGTATGCAAGAACCGCGTGCATCGCTTTGGAGGCAGTGACTGCTTGGCTACAAACCACGCGACGATCTGCAAGAAGGTTGGGCTTGGCTTGGCTTACTTACAAAGCCACGTTTTTGAGTTTCCACGGAGGGGATACAAATGAGGCCATGCATGTTTTGAGCAGAATTTTTTGCTGATCAAAACGCAGTTTTCAGAATCTGCAAAGCGATTCTATTTAAAAACCCATGAAGCTTAAAGCCACAAATTCCCAAAACTGCCCATCTTCGCGGTTTATCGCCCTTGCAGGCTTGATGAATTTCTGATTATGGCTGTTTCGCAGATTCTCGAAACCAATTTTTAATTAGCAAAAATTCACCGTAATAGGCTTGGCCAATTTTAGACACGCTAGAAACCCCTAAAAAAGGTCTCTTTGTTAGATGATTCGGCTGTCTTAACAACGAAATATTGAAAAAGTGAATCTGAGCCGAATCAGAAGCGCGCTAATTTCTGTTTCGATTCCGTTAGCATAAAATATTTTTTTGTTTTTTGCTTTTGCTTTACTCTTGCGGAGTTCGGGTCTACAAAAACTTCTGGTTCTGATAATCTACGAACGGCCCCGAATTTGCGCGCAGTGAAACGGGTTTTCAAGGCTGGTTGGTCTTTTAGACACAACGCGATGCTGTTAGCATCTGGGGCCGCCCAACCGTACGTGGCTCTGCCAGCGGATGGCGCTTTTGCAACGAGGATTGGATCGCAGCGTCGTCGACGGCGCGCTGCTACAAAGTGCCTAGAACAATCGGAATCTTTATTGTAATGCCTCAGATACTCGAGAAGCAGTCGTTTTTCGAGGCCGTGCAATCGTGCAGGGTGCTTAGGGGCTACCTGACGTCAGTGCTTAGCGACGAGGAAAGAGAATTGCTTAGCAGTAAGATAAGGCTCGCAAGAAAGTATGGGCATTTTTAGGTTACAATCCGAGGCCGGCCTGACTCCCGTGTGGACCGGCGGACTTTGGGTATGCATTATGTAAACTCATTTTTAAAATTAGCACTGTATAAGCATTCACAACCAGGATTGTATATGAACTGCAGAATCGGAGTTGTTAAATGGGCTTAGGCATAAAGAATTGGGCTTGCTGTATAATGTTTTTACTTAGGTTAGCCTTTTGGAATAGGCCAAGGCTATCTTGCGCAGCATTTGACGCTGTGTTTCTGCTTTCCGAAATTTACTGGATCGAGAAAAAGACCAACCGACAACAAAATTAGCTTACATAGGCAGAAGAAACTTCTTCACGATTTTTACAGTTTGCGAGTAACGACTACACTCCTACGCGCTTCCGATGGCTGGACTGGTTCAATTGGGACTACGGCTCGTGGACCGCACCTTCTGCAGAAGGCCAATTTTGCGTAGCGATTGCGGTAATGCATTTTGAGCAACACCCCTTAGGTTCAGCTGCATTCGAAAGTGCCAATGCAGCCTGTTGCAGGCAAGTGGCGAGTCTTTAATTGATGCGACATGCGAGGAGCTATATTTGCCGATTTGCAAACGCGAAATGAGCGCTGATGATAGCGAAAAAGGGAAACACACCGGTAGTAGTGGCCACGACGTGTGACGAGGGTTGGACCGCGTCGAATTTCACGCAACAATGCTATCGGGTACTTTATTGTTTTTAGAGCGCGTTGCCTCGCTGCCAAAAAAGCTCTAACGCCGATAGTTTTAGGCAACACCGGAGGCGGGCACGTATTTTTACGGTGACCACACCTGCAAGGAATGGGGAGCAGAGGTCACAACCGTCATGAGCCTCGAAGAAAATGAGATCATTAGTCGTAAGCCTAATGATCGTACACGGGCGTATCACGAGCCCAATTTTTGGGGAGGGGTGCAACTGGAAAAATTTTTGTCGACCTCCTCGACCTCCCCCACGGTCGCCACCTTCCGAAAAACACGGGCGGTGAATCTTACAAAGCCCCTTGCTGATGAAAGCTATCGCGCGCCCCTGCGCCCTAACTACAGTACCCCACCCCACCGAGCCCCATTACGCCAGCCTATTGCTTTCCTTTCCAAAAACCAAAAGTGAGGAGAAAGAAACAGAAATCAAAGTAAAAAATTGTTATGCTTGAAATAAGGTTATAATTCCGCACTCTACAAAGCCTAAAGAGCTCCTACAACACCAATCACGCTTTCAACATTCTCACGCGCGAAGCAGGATGGAATGGAGCTTCGTCCGTTGTTCGATTTTGCTTCCGGAAGTTGAGGCACGATAGATATTAGCGGTTAACGTTTTTGCTACCTAAAGAAGAAGCCGAAGATGTGGAGAAAAAAGCCGCGTTGCTTGCGGCTTTGCCAAATCCTTATAAACTTACTCTACCTTATTTTTCTTACTTTCATGGCATCATCGTAGAACTAGGAATCGATTTTAGTTGCGCAATAATTAGTTCGGATTCTGAAATATACGAAGTCAATGCTAACAAGAAGAGTAGGATGAGGGTTTCAGGTCCTTGGGCATCGCTGACCTCTTCCAATACACTCAGCGTTGAAAAGTGCAGTTAGAATCATCACATGGACGGCGCCGCTCTGATTATTTTTATGAGACAAAAACATTCACCCCCTTACAACCGGTATCCCATTTCAGAATGGGTAATGAAACCAATCTAATCGCTGACCGCACCCGATTTGGGCGCATTTATTATGAGAACTTTTATAGCCCTCGCCCAAAGAGTTTTTTTGGGGTCGGAAACGACCTAGAAATGCTCAAATGTAGCATTTGGTCAAAAATGCGCCGGAAAGAAGTTATTCAGGGCTAATACCACCTCTCTTACTATAAAAGGACCATAAAAGTTAATCAAGGGGCCTCCATCTTACTCGGTTACTGAAATGGAAAGGATAGCTATTGGCTATTTCATCGTAATCTTATTTTTTTACTTTGATTTCTGCTTCTTTCTCCTCACTTTTGGTTTTTGGAAAGGAAAGCAATAGGCTGGCGTAATGGGGGCTCGGTGGGGTGGGGTACTGTAGTTAGGGCACAGGGGCGCGCGATAGCTTTTCATCACCAAAGGGCCTTTGTAAGATTCACCGCCCGTCCGAAAAACATTCAAAAATCGCTGTTTTAACAGCGCCGCTGGTAAAAAACTTAGAAAAAGCGTTCGTTCCAGTCAAATTCATGTGAAAACAACATAGAAAAAAGCGCCGCAGGCAAAATTTTATGGACAGTTGACTGCAGTTGACTGCGAGTTGACGAAAATTTTGGAAAAATAGGTTACTGAGAAGTAAAAACCGTCTTAAAAACAGTAATAAACAGCGCCACAGGCAGAAAAACTTTAATAAAAAACTCATAAGGGTGTTAGCTAGTCTTCTAGCACAGATTTTACATGTGCAGGGAGTCCAAAGTGAGGAGAGGGCTAGCGGATCCCTCGCTAGCCGCGAGATAAGACACAAGATAAATGAGTGTCAGGTCGCGCACGCATAGAAATCCCTTGCTAAACAGCGGGTGCTAACACAGCGGGAGCTAACATAATCAGAACAGGAGTTCATAATATCGATCGGGGGATATCTGACAATTCTGACAATTTAAGGGGATAAAATTTTTGAAGACCAGAAAGAGCTAATCCCAATAATAAGCGCATTTTTGTTTCAGAAGTAATCACCGCCCACCCAAACGTCTCAGCCGTGGCTTACCTGGGAGCCAAGCGGGTATGACATCGGAGTGAGTATGACATAGGCTTGTAGGGAGTTTCCGGTGAATACATCTGGGCAGACGCGACCGACCTGAACCTCGCCTACTGGACGTCGTATAATAAGCCAGCAGGGAATGCCGACTACTTCAACTGTCTTGGGGTAGGTTTTACCCAGATATCGAAGCCGATGAAGAGAATAACCATTTCAGGGTTTCACTCTGGTTTTCGGATCAACGCCGAAAAGTATACTCTGGGCCCCGGCGGTTGGCACCGTTGGGTGAGCATTACGTGTACAGATCCGTACATGACGGTGTGCAGAAAGGTAGAATGTTGATACTGAGTCTGATTTTTGCAGGCGCCCATCGTTGCCGCCACGTGATGCTTGGCCCCTTATCGAAAAATCAACGTTGGACAACTTGCGAGTTTGTAAACCTATTTTCAAGTGAAAGATTTATTTTGAAATAAATTATCCATAAACCGTTGAATTCCTGCCATTGCAGTGAATTCGCTCACATGCCTCTCTAAAAATCCACGTTTGAATCTCGTTAGATCGTTAGAAAGTAAGAAATTCCCGCACAGTCTAGCGTACACTACTTACCTTCTTGCAAATGGTGGCAAAGTCGTTGTGGTCGCATTTGGCTCCAGCGGTACGGCGGGACCAGTTGTCGCGCGTTTCGGGTACACCTAATCGTAGAAAGATTTCGTGTTAGGCATTGCGCCTATTTCGTATTATTGATCTTAGTGTTCCTGTCAAGTATTACTATGTCATCGAAACACGTGGTTAGCAGATCAAAAATACCTACCCTGAAGCAATACGGGTACCAGTCTCCACATCCGGTTCCTGAGGTCGCGTAGTCGAACGGCTCGCAGTTGCCCCAGCTCCACTTTGCGATGAGTCGGACTAAAAAAATTTTAGATATCGGTTACGTTCCAATACCTTTCTCGTTCCGGTTCTTTAGGATTTCCGGGGGGGGAAAGTATTTCCGGGGGGGGGAAACCAAATTTTTTCGGCCCAAGCCTAAATTTTTTTCCAAATAGCGCATGCGTTTCTAAATGGTTTTTAACTATTCCTGAGCATAAAAACTACCCACATTTTAATTAAAAAATTTAATTTTAGGTCCAAAAATCCTATAGAACCTTTAGGATTAGCGGGGGGGAAAGACCCAAAATGACCAATTTTCGACTTTTTCAAACATTTTTCTAACTTTTTTGAAAGGTTTTCTACTTTAAATATAGTTAAAATTTACTAAAAACAATGTGAAAACACTTTATATTTGATTACTAGGTCAACCGGGAAAAACAGGAAAAAATTTGGTTTCCCCGGAAATACTTTCCCCGGAAATCCTAAAGAACCCTCGTTCCTAGCCATGTGCTCATGGAACGAGCACTGGCACGGCTACAAAGGATGGAAATATTTACGTGTATTTTCCTTTTTTAATGACAGCGCTCTTTTGAATTCTTAAGAGTCGAGGCTGCCGAATCATAAGCGGCCACCTTCCGGCGGAAGCGATAAAATAGGTGTTGTTTATAAAGCTCGATTTTCCCGTCGGCCGCGTCAAAGATGCTGGGCCGGGCGTTGATTATTTTCGCTTTAGCAGGTATGGCAAAAGGTTTTATTTGTAATGGTACCGGAATAGGGCTTTCGGCCGCGGTATGCCCGAGGAGATCGATACCAGAAGGGCGGTACTGCCGATTTTCGCTCGGAGTGAAGCTGCCGATCATTGAGGCGATGACAGCTTGTGAAAAGTTAGTTTGGAAAGATGGTAATATCGGATCGCGCCGTCATTAAAGCTTTTAAAACTCGTTTTCAGTCTGGACGCCAAATACGCCGTGCCGGCTAACGATACCAACACTATTATTCGAGCCGTAGGTTAAATGTATACTACTAGTTTTTTCAGCTTGGATTCCGTATCTAAACGTGCGGCAGCAAAATTTCCAACGCTTTCATTGCTGCCGAGCCCATTTTAAATAATAATAAATAAATAATATATTTATTTATATTCGATTTTAAATAATAATAATAAAATTCGTTTAGGACCAAGCGCCAGCCCATCTACTCAAAAATGAACGATCCGGTGTATCGGAAATTAACGTTAACGGCCAATGGCATGGTTAGTATCGCGATTAAATGCGTAATTCCTTTCCAGAATACAAAAAGGTCGTCGTGCAACATCGTGACTTTTGGGTTCGAACGATCCCGGGGCTGGTTGAAGTCGTCTGTCGCGGAATTGCAGAGAAAGTAGGTTTCCATGCTTTAAACCACGACACATCACCAAATTTAGCATCAAATTTGCGCCAGCTGGGGCGAGATCACCGATATGGAGGTGGGTGACTGGTTTAAAGGGATGGGCAAGAATTGTTGGGCTGGAATTTACTTTACCCCCCGAAACGTGCGTCCCATCGACATTTCCGGTATTTTGTAGAGATTTTGGCCACACTATTCGGTAGGGCTGAAAAATCTACTAAGACGTTTTAATTGCAGCTCAAACTAATGTAAAATAAAAAGTCACAGCTAAAAATATTTAGGAACTTCAGGGGAGTAAAGTCAGTTTTACCTACCAAACCTTGATTGGGTTTTTGGGCGTGCATTTGCTAAAAACAAGCTCGCACCGCGACAAGCAACGAACCAGCTATTTGGTCGCGAATTGGATATCGTGATCGATTGCGCATTGACAGGGTGATGGGCAGCACTAGTAACGCGATACCTGAACGTATATTAAAAAACACAATAATTAACCGGGTGAAAAATACCAGGCAATTTTACAACTCTAGGAAACCGATCGACGCCGACTTCGCAGTGATGGACAATGTCCGCCATGTCCTAGAGGGGATAACAAGGATAAAGTCGCTCCAATTGCAGGATTGGCCAAATTCTGTTTTAGCCGAAGGTAGAAGACAAGGATATCCCTGCCGATGAATGCGGGGATGGATGGGAAAAAGTGTTTACAACCAAAACTTGCCACAAAGTAAGCGCGCCCTGTTTTTCAAATTTGCATTTAAACATTTTACTGACAATTCTTTAGTTGCTCGACGGCCAAGCTTTTTGGAAAGCCGAAAAAGAGTGCGTGGGTTTGGGAGGCCATCTGGCGCCAATTAGAAGCGCGGATGATCAGCTCATCATGATAGGTTAGCTTTTAAAGAGGGGTTGATCGTTTGAAATGCTTAAGGGAAGCAGAAGAAAGTGGAGCCCTAGACACGCGATCTGGATCGGCGGCGTTCAGGTCGGTTCGTCTCTTGCAGGCCCGTAACAGTGTGGGTAGGGGCACACGGGGGGGGGGGGGGAATCGGCCGTGGGCCGCGAAAGTTCATATGGGGGACCCTTCTGATTTTTTAAAAATTTTTCCATACGGCGCCTTTGATTAAGCCATTTTCAACACTACTTTTTAGTGTCATAAACCCCATAGGGTCAAAAAATTTTCCCTGCGGCGCTGCAAGTTTTGGCCGCCTTAGGGAAACATTCTTGGCGCCGGCCGCCCCCGAAATTTCGGGGTTTGTTACGGCCCTGGTCTCTTGTCAGCTCCTACTTTCGAAGATCGATGTGGTCTGCTTGCTACGTTTTTGGGATTCGCCGTGAAAACTCCGGAGCCTTTACAGATGAACCTCAACGGCGCCAACGGCTTTCATTAGCTGGATCCGGCGGCTGGAAATATTACCACAGCCACTACGGCCTAAACGAGCCAGCGGGTGCTAGATTTTGTCTGTTTTTTGGAGTAAGTTGGTAGAGCTGTGTTTGGTCAGGGTCTAAGGCCTCCCTAGCTCTGATGAACTCCCCGAAAGAACCAACAATACAAACGGTTCAAGTACACGGATTCTGGGGTAGCGAGGCGTGTAGTGATGTACAACAGGCCTTTTGCCAGCGGCCGTTGGGACCGGTATTCGGTTAAGAAGCTTAGCATATATATTGCGGAACTTTATCTCAGGGTTCTCGCCGATCCAAAGTGCGAGGACGGATGGAGTCCCGGTAAACAATACCCAAGCGTTGTTATAAGGTAGCTTTTGGATAATCACAGTTCTACAAAGAGTATCCCGAAACATGCATTCATGTATTGCCGCTACGCTAGCTTGACAGCCACTCCGTTCGGGGGATCCGCGGGCTGCGGCCTTTTCAGGTTTTCACTGCTTCGCAATGAGCAGAGATTTAATCTCATCTTTTACTGTC
>CATQJA010000171.1:0-41582 GCA_958295435.1 Mesorhabditis spiculigera
ATGTCTTTATTTTGCCTTTTGCGAAAAATATGCCATTAAAAGCACTTGGTAATGAAGTTTTATATAAAACCAGGGTTGAAAAACCGCTTCGCGGCTTACTTTCAACCCTGGCCCAAATCCAGGACCTGTGAGATCCAGCAATTTGCATGTTTCTCCCTGAATTCTAGCAAAAATAAAAAAATTTGAAAAACCGCTCCTCTGTCCCTTTATATAGGCTATTCCTACTTCCGGCGCATGCTAATTTCCCCTAACAAACAGGGTTTTACTCACTTCTATTTTTAATAGCGAAAACCACAATTTTTCAAGATTTTTATGTGTGTGCAGTCGATTCCGGACCATTCTAAACCTATTGTCGTTTCTTCCCTATCAAAAAACCCTTCCCCAAGGCTGTAGGTGCGGAACATCCAAACGGAAGTGCATGCAAATATACACACACACACACACACAGACACTATTTTTTTTATATAGTAGGATCACATTCTTCTCGCAACAGCCGCCCAAAAATATTTATACAGAGAAGCGGAATACATACGAACGCAGGCTTCTTGTGGGAGTTGGGGGCTGCTCTGGGGAGACGTGTTCAGCTGATCCGGGCAGCGCCATCAAGCACCATCAAGTTTCGTGCGTTGGTGGTCGGGGCGCTACTGCGGGTGGCGAGAGGGGTGGGGGATGTTTATCTACTTCTTGGGGGGTGGGCGGCGGGGCGAGTGGCTGGGGCTGGTCGGGCGTGCTGCATCGCCGGCTGCTGCAACAGGCTGCATCGGCGACTGGGCCTAAATTAGCGGTTGAATTGGTGGCGATCAAAATACCGGTTTTTTGATTAATGTAAGCCTTTTTGAGCCTTTTTAAGCCGGAAGTTCTGACCCGCTCCGAAGTCGTCAGCGCCGAGATGGTGGAGGGGATGACGATGGCCGTCTTCGGGGGCGACGACGTCTTTTGGCGCGCCGACAATTCGCCTAAACGAAATTTTAACATTTTCTAAAAATACAGTTTTGCGACTTCAAAGCTTTTTAGTTTTCCCATACAAGTCAAAATTAATTTACGATACACATTTGTGCAATTTTGGCAGGAAATCAAATTTTTATTGTTTTTGAAATTTTTGAGATGGAGTTTGTTTTTTTGACAAATCGGGAAATTTCCGCTGGGAAAACCAAGTCACATCATCCGTGCATTGTGCTGAGCGTGCACTGGAGCGCAGCGTAAAGCGTTTTCCGTGCCCAGTTCAGGTTGTGTATTTCGGTATCCCGGTCCGCTACATAGGCGCCAAGTATACCAAAAGCCTCGCCAGATCGAGACGAACATTTTGGCGTACTTTACGTCCTCCTAGCTTACACGGGAACCGAGATACAGTAAGTGACGAGGGGACTGGCAGCGTGGCCATCTTGCCTGCTATTAGTATTATTTATTTTACTTTTATTCCTATTGATTTTGTTATTGAGCATCTATTCACTTTATTAAGGCATTTAATAGCAATTTGCATACCCAATCCTCCAGAGACCGGCTGGGCTGTCTTGCAGCTCGACTCCGGGGCGGTAGCCGGCTTGCGGCGGCAGCTTCCTTCGAATTGTCCTTCGGCGCCTGGACGTCCCCTTCTGAAAACAAATGATAAAGTCCTTGAATTATTTAACGGAAACCATACCTTTGCAGCGCCCATCCCGATCGAGTCGGCCCTGTCGGCGACCAACTTGCCAATCGGGCCACGCTTCGATTCTTGACGGCCGGCTGTCGCGGGGCCCTGTACTCAATGTCGTACTTGTGCAGCGACACCCCAATGTTGCTGACCTGGTATTCTAAGGTGCACTAAAGTAAAGAGCAACGTCCATCAAACCCTTCTGTTTTGCCGGCGGCCTTGATCTGGGAATAGAGGGTGACCATCAGGCACGTTGGTCACCTAAGGGCCGAGTAGGTTTGGTTTATGTCTCGGGTAGGCGACCAAAACCTAGCCTGATTCTACTTCCTTTGTCAGAAGCTAAAGCATTCCTTGATTTGACCCAGCGTATTGTCTTTCCCAGGACACAAGCCATTGTATAACGATATGCCGTTTGCCCGACTGTAACCTTGAAGCTCCCCACATTTAAGGAGCCAAACTCCAGAGACGCTAGTCTCTCCCGGTCATTGTCGGCCTCCTTTCTTCGGACCTGATTGCCATCTCTCCCAGTCCCTCTGTCTCATTGCTCCCCGGAATTCCATTGCTCCCGAATACTGTAGCTACCACTGAGCGTGAATAAACCTGAAGAATTCATATATTCAAAGGCAGTCAGACCCAGGCCAGCTATTTGGCCGCCCACATAAAATTTTGGTGCGTCGAGCCGAACTCATTAAACTGCCAAATATTCCTAAATATTCAAATATTCCTCCGGAACACCAGCTGCAGCTAGCGTCTGCCGAATCGCCTTCCTAACGCCTCAACCAGGTATCCATTTTTCCCGGGTTAATTTCAGGAACCTGCTGTCTGTTGCCCCAGAAGCCTTCGGAAGCCGATTACTATCTCCCAAAGCAGGGAGACAAAAACGGAGGTAGCACCAGGCGCAAAGTACGCCACCCTGCCGAAATCAAGGCCAGCGCCAAAGCGTATAAATAAGACGGAGATCTAATCTCCGCACTATCTAAACCGACCGAGGGATCCCATCTAGAGACTCAAAATCACCCAAAAAACCAAATAAAAATCTATATAGAAGGAGAAATCGCGATGGCCAATAAAAACCATTTCGCTGAATTAAAAGCAAAGTACCTAGCGATAAGCGATGAAAGTATAATCAAAGATGACATGGACGGAAATAATAGATAGTATGGAACAATGGACTATTGATGTAAAAAGCATGCTCGAAAAACAAGGGGAAATCGAACAAACTACCAAAAACGTAGGAAAATCCTTCTTAGTAAAGGAAGATATAGAAATGCGCTGCCAAAATGAGCTAAAGAAAATAGAATATGACCAGCTACTCATTCATTACTACCTGAAAAACCTTGCAAGTTACCTATCAGCCGCTTATAAAAAACCTAATGCAGCTCCCAGAAGGCTCAAAAGAAGGAGTCTGTACTTGAACATAATCAAAAGCTATCAAAAGAAAATTGAAACTTTGACAACCTAGCGCTAAAATGTCAGGAAGCGATAATAAAACGCTATCAAAAAATCGAAAAATACTATCTCAAAAACAAAAATCCAAACGATGGTTTGCTGGAAACCAACGAATTAGCTAAAAAAAGCGATTTATCGAATACTATAGAGAGTTTTTAGGCAATACAGTTATTAATGAAAAGTTATATAAATACGAAGACGTCGAGGACATTGAACTATTCAAGCAACTACTTCAGACAATGGAAGTAAGTCCAATAAAGGGAAAAGTTGATAAGACTGAAAGAATTCCCATTTTCAACGGCGACCCCATTAAATGGCCAGAATGGGAAGAGCTAGTTGAACGATGCCTAAATCAGAATGAAAAACTTGACGATCTCGAACGTATGCTCATTCTAAAAGATAAAGTAGCAGGACCAGCTAAAGACTTACTAGACATTTATCCAATTCGAGAAAATAATTACAAGAGAGCTCTGAAAGCTCTTGAATCAAATTTCGGCGCTCCAGACATGATCGCTAAAGCCACTTTCGAAAAAATCAATGAAATTCCCCCCAGCAATCAACGAACCTCTATCACTTAGGAATACCCTAAATCAGCTTCAAGCTTTACTTTCCGCACTAGAATTAACGCAAGAATTTGAAAACCCCACTATGCGTACCATTATAAAATCCAAATTTCCGATAGAAATTAACGAACTCATCTTTCGTCAGGAAAAACAAGACGTTATGGAAATACCAGAACTTTTAGAAACTTATGAAAACCTTATAAAGCCAAAAGAGCTAGCTATTCATTACTCCAAACCTCTAGGAAACGGTAAAAAATCAGAACAAATATTTTACGGAGATTTTCGCCCAGAAACGGACGGCTCAACCGACGATTACGAAAATCGTGAGGGAAATCACGGCTCAGCCGACGATTACGAAAATCGTGAGGGAGATCACGACTCAGATAGCTAGCCAGGACTATAGCGATGAATATTCCGATAGAGAAGATTGGAATCAACCTAGATCCAGAGATTGGAATAACCAATACTCAACACCTCGCTACCGTAGTAATTACCAAAATAATGGATTCAGAAGGTCATCCAATAGCAGAAGTAGCTCTAGATCTCGCTCCCCCATTTATCGGAATGCATCAAGAGAGCGGAGATGACAGGTACTCATATCAATCAAATCACCGCAATAATCAAAGGAATACCTGGAGACCTAGACAAAATCGATTTGAAAATCAATATAATCCCTTTAATGACCATCAGTCATATCAAACTACTCACGCCGAAGAAAAGGCAAAAGAAACTTCAGTACTACCAATTTTACCCATTAATATTAGGAATCCAGCTACAGGAAGCACTTATGAAGTGCATACTATTCTGGATACCGGAAGTACCACCAACTTTATTGATGATAAACTAGCCCAGAAAATTGGACTTCCTATTGCTGAAAAAACTTCTATTAAGTTGAACTTTTTAGGCAACCAACAACAATCCATAGACACAAATAAAGTGCATGTTGATTTAAATCTAGGCAAGGAATGGAAATCCACTTTCATTTTCACAAAAAATCAACTAGGAAGAAACATTAAAGTTGCGAATTTAGAGACAACTGATCTGAATGATCCGGAAAAGCCTAGGCTAGATATAATTAATTCGCCTAAAAATTCAAAAGTAGAAATGCTTTTAGGAATTGGCCTCACCAATGAAATCTATGAATTCGGTAATCAAAATAAACCTCAATTTCGACTTAAAAATGGACTTACCTTTACACCCACTAAATTAGGCTATTTAGCCGCAGGCACAATGCGAAAAATACCTAAAGCCATTCACGATGTTTCTACAGCTAGGCATCAATCTATCCATATTATCACTGAAAAATCTAAGAAAACTGACAGTGATGATCCAGCAGAATACATAAAAGTTTATAAAAAAGGATCCAGTAATCAGAAATTAGATCAGAAAATCCTAGAAAACTTCAACGAAACGACTCGTTTTGAAGCAGGCAATTTAATTGTTGATTTGTTGCTAAAAAGAGATAAGAATGGAAAAGAATTTTTGCCCAGTGCTAGCAACTATAATTTCGCATTATCTCAAACACGTTACTCGATTGAATACCTGAAGCTAAATCCATCCCTTTGGCGCGAAGCTAATCAAATCATCGTAAATATGGAAATAGCAGGAGTTATTAAGAAAGTTGATCCTAAGGACTATCTAGCAGCCAATACCTATTTTATGCCAGCTTTAATGCTTACTAAAGGCGCAGATACGACCCAACTTCAACCTTGCTATGATACTAGTGCAAAGCTAACAGGCAAAACCAGCCTGAGTGACGTTGAATACGAAGGAAATTACTTTAGACCCAATCCTCTTAAAACTTTACAACGAATTAGAACTTATGAAAAGGTCCTGACCGCCAATATTAGAAAATCCCTCCTGAATATCCATATTTCAGAAAAACACCAGGATTTACTACGTTTCTTTTGGCAACTCACAAATTCTAAAGGCAAAGACCAGATCATTCAATACAAATTCATTAAACTACCATTTGGCTTGAAATGTGCCGAATCTTTATCAAAGGCTTCACTTGACTGGATTACAGAAAAATTTCAGCAGTTTGCGCCAAATTGGCTTTTGAATACCTTAAAAGAATCAGCCTCTGCTGATCAGCTAGTAATTAAAATCCAAGATGAAAAGGATATTCTGGAAAAATATCATCAAGCTAAAACCTTTTTATGGCACTATGGCAAATTCGAATTAGACAAGTTCGCATCAAATATCGAATTTAACCAAATACCTAGAGATCAGTGTGCTAATCAGCCAACAAAACTTTTGGAATACGATTGGGACCCCATAAATGATACCCTTAGCCTTGATATCCCTCCAAAATCATCGGGATCAGGTCCCACAAAGCATCAATTACTATCCTGGATTGAATCTATTTCAGATACACTTGGATTTGCATTGCCTATTCTAAATCAAGCTAAATTACTAAAAAGAGAGGCGCAAAAGCTTAGGCACCCGAGAGACCCTCTCGCCGAAAATCTTAGTACCCAATTTCACGCTTATCAAAACGAATACACTTGGATTTGCATTGCCTATTCTAAATCAAGCTAAATTACTAAAAAGAGAGGCGCAAAAGCTTAGGCACCCGAGAGACCCTCTCGCCGAAAATCTTAGTACCCAATTTCACGCTTATCCTACTATATATAAAAAAATAGTGTCTGTGTGCGTGTGTGTGCCACTTTGCATCCACTTCCGTATCGTTGTTCCAGTCGTATCTCTATAGGGGAAGAAGTTAGGGGTGGGTACGATACGTCATTAGGTGCGTCATGGTCTAGGGATGACTGCCCACATATCAGATTTATGAAAATCAGCCATTTTCGATATTAAATTTAAGTTTTTGTAAAACCCTCTTCGCCAGGAAAAAATTAGCATTGACCGGAAGTAAGAAGTCGCCTATATAAAGGGTCAGAAGCGAATCATTTTCATTTTCTTGGTCATCTGAATTCAGCGCAATTATGCAAAGCGTAGAACAGCATGCGGTCCAAGACGGGGCCAGGGTTGAAAAGTCGCGAAGCGGCTTTTCAACCCTGGTCAAAACGAATTAGCTAATGTAAGAGAATTTTCATTCCCTCGAAAGTACAATAGGACTAGTACTGATGAGTACGATCTTATAATTCAATGTAACGGAAATCCAACCATGCACGGTTGCGTAGCTTACACCGCAACCGCCAAAAAAGGAAAACGGATAGTCGATTTTATTACTGCCGTAAGTGAACTCAACCCTCCAAATCAAAAGACCCTGATTTTAACTGCACAAATTTCCGCCCTACTAAACGGAATTAGACTAGGACACACTATAATCGAGAATTTTGAAATTAAGCCAACTAAAACCTATATAATGTCCAGTTCACATGTTTGCGTTTATTATTGCCAAAATAAAGCAGATAAATTAACTGCCGGTAACCGAAGCAATGTAATGGAAATGCAGAAAATTGTTGAAAAACTGCAACAGCAAGTCGCTATAGATATTTGCTATGTTCAAAAAAGCGACAACGCAGCTAATTTAGCCACTAAAAATTTGACCGTAACCGAATGGAAAAATAGTACATGGCTTACAGGACCGGACTTCCTAAAAAAACCAGAATCTTTGTGGCCTATTCAGAAAGGTTCAATTTACCAAGGCGAAAAGAAAGTAGAGACCCCGATCGTAAACTCGCCAAAACACCCCATACCTGATCTTTCAAATATCGAAATCACTAAAAAGCACTGCACTAATGAGCAGTCCTTTGCAATCCGACTAAGAAACTCCTTAACGCCCCTAAACATCGTTTGCCAGGATAAGCCTTCCTTAGAAACTAAAACCGAAGGCAATAGTCGCACATTCAATCAATCTCTCAAAGTAGCTCAAAATCTGATGATCAATCAGGATCAACGTGCTTTCACCCCTTTATTAAGAAAAAGTAGAGCCGAATCAATTTTATTCAAATTTGTTTCTATTGAATATTTGGGCCCAATATCAATCTTAGACGACCAGACTTCAATCCAATACGACGAAATTTATGTTGTAATTTTTTCATGCAAGTCATCTAGATTAATTTGGACAGAATACTGTCAAAATCTTCTTCCCGACGATATTCTAGTATGCATTCACCGATTTATTGCTGTATGGGGACCACCCCACTTTATCTACAGCACCCAAGCTGACTCTTTAAAACTGGCAAGCGAGACTTCGCACAGATTAGCGCCAGGCACTGCCGAAAATTTAGTCTTGCATTCGATAGATTGGGAACCGCAGAATCCCCCTAAGTACCCTTGCACGCAAAATACTGTAAATATAGGCGAAGAAATTATGAAATGCCTAAAGAAAAGCCTGAATATTGCTCTCAGAAACGAAATTCCCAAATTTACTGTTTTTATAACAATTCTAGCCGAAGCCGTTTCAATCGTAAATACACAGATAGTTACAGGCGGTAATCCGTTTTTACGATCAATTCATTTTACTAAGACGGAAGACCATATTTTCTATAATTTAGAGGAAAAATCCCCTCAGGACATTGCAGATATATTAAATCTCATGTTCGAAACAAGCCAAGCCCCAATTCAAAAATTTTCGCACTCATGGAAACATGAATTTTCCCAAATGCACTATCCCCCTCAAACCTCAGACATTCATATTTCGAAACAGTCTCACACCTCTCGCGAAGGTGAGAATCTAATTGCAAACGAAATTAGCAAGCAACGCAAAGACTGGAAAATTGCTGCCATACTAAATTTAATCCCAAATAAATGTTTCGAAAAATTACGAACTAGGAAAAATATCCCAAAATTAGAGATCATGGATCGAGAAATGACTCACTTAATTCCCTTTTACGAATCTATTCATTCTTTGGAAAATCAACGCAACTTAACTAAGACTAAAAACAAGATTAGAAATCAACGCCGCAAGCAAACTAGAGCATCCCCGCGCAAATCCCCGCAGCCTCCAGCTGTTTCCCAGCCAAGCCGCATAACGGCAAGAGGCAATGATAATATCACAAAGCGTCCCGCAGCGCAGAAGACTGATAGCAGCTACACAGCCTCCGACATCAAGCAAAACCTACGCGACGATCGTAGACCGAGGGAACAAGAATAAAAAGCCCCTCTTTCAAAAACCCTCTCTGAATAGCAAACAAAGTACCCCTTTTTAGCAGAAGCAACCCTAAAATGCCAATTTTCAACTGTAAGCACGAAATATAAATGCCCGCTGCCACGTGGGCGACCCGGGATTCAGTCCCACTCATCCGAACCGAATAATTCGGATGCCCTTCGTCTTCTTCTTCCTCTCTACCCCCCCCCCTTTTCTCTCTCTGTTTGTCTTTATCCCTATGTAGATGATCTTCCGACGACCAATGCCGAGACGAGCCCGATGAAACCAATACGCTGCCAATGCCTCCAGCTGTCAATAAGCCAGAATCCAGAATCACTCACCTGCCACCTTTTGTAGGCGACCAAAACCTAGCCTGATTCTACTTCCTTTGTCAGAAGCTAAAGCATTCCTTGATTTGACCCAGCGTATTGTCTTTCCCAGGACAATAAGCCATTGTATAACGATATGCCGTTTGCCCGACTGTAACCTTGAAGCTCCCCACATTTAAGGAGCGAAACTCCAGAGACGCTAGTCTCTCCCGGTCATTGTCGGTCCTTTCTTCGGACCTGATTGCCATCTCTCCCAGTCCCTCTGTCTCATTGCTCCCCCGAATTCCATTGCTCCCCGAATACTGTAGCTACCACTGAGCGTGAATAAACCTGAAGAATTCATATATTCAAAGGCAGTCGAACCCAGGCCAGCTATTTGGCCGCCCACATCTCGTATCTGGGTAACCCGGTATGCTACAGGGCTGTAAAGCATACCAAAATGTTCGTCTTGCCCTGGAGAGTATTTTGGTATACTTTACAGGATTGCTTAGCAAGCAGCCGAGATATTGTGATTTGGGTCCGGTGCTTCCAAGCGCAAGCAAAGCAAGCAAATTTCTGCGGGTGACTCTGTAGAGGCGGAATAATTAAATAACGCTAGTTTTAACAAATTTCACATTATCTTCCGACAAATCTACACCCTAAAAAATTTAGAACATCTTAGCTTTTTGTTCGAAAATGTATGAAAAATCGCTAAAATTAGACAAAAATGCAAAATTTCACCGCGAATTTTAAAGCTCAAACTTCCATTACCAGTAGAAGACACGATTCTGCCGTGACGACGACGCTGTTGCGCAGCAGCTCGAGGCTCTGCATGGTCGAGTAGCCCGGCTCGCGCTCGGCCGACTCCTTGATGGCAATGTAGAGGAACGAGGTGAGCACGCAGCACAGGTCGGAGGCCATCACGAACAGGCAAAGCTCTAAGATTCCATTAGAAAGCGGTAGATGAGCAGGTACGCTTGGTGGAGTAGACGACAATCTCCACCGACAGCGAGATGACGATCAGGTGCAGCATGCTCACGAGCTGAAAATATTCTAATTTTGGTATCATCCGTATCGTACCAATCCGGTGGACACGGGCAGACTTTTCTCGATCAAGATGAACCCGATAAAGACGTAGCAGACGAAGAACGCCTGCACGAGGCACAGCAGCGAGACGGCCACCTTGGCACAGATCATGTAGGCATAGGAGGCCTCGTCGACGTCGGAGCCGGCCGGAGCGTACGAGCCAACGGCAGAGGTGCTCCTCTTTCGCGACTTGTTCGAGCGTTTCTCAACGAGTATTTTAGGTTAGAGTGCAGTTTGACCCCCAACCCCCAGCCGGCATCCAATTTTTGCATCTCGGCTCCCTGTTCATCTACAGTTGTGTAAAGTATACCAAAATGTTCGTCTTGCTCTGGCGAGTATTTTGGAATGCTTTACACAACTGTAGATCGACAGGGAGCCGAGATACAAAAGTGGGGCAGGCTGGGGGGTATCTGGAGTTCAGTCGATACCTTGGAGCGACGGCTCTTCGACTTGTGCGACGAGCGCTTCGACGCCTTGGAGCGGTGCTTGACGCGGCCGACGCTGTTGAACAGATCCTTGCGCGCGTCCCGGAGACTAGAAAAGAGAGAATCTAGCGTTAATAAATCAGAATACCGGCTTCTTGTGCGACTTCCTCTTGCTGGCATCGCTTTTGGTGGCCTTGCGGGAGGCAGACTGGCTGCGCAGCGAGCTGTTCGCCGATGCAGGCGCGGGCGCCGAGGCCGAGGAGCGGCTGTCTTGCGTGACACCCTAGAAAAGTCGTTTGGAAGATAATTTTTGCTTACGTAAAAAAATAGATCTGCTTAATGAATAAACCAGGGTCGAAAAACCGCTTCGCGGCTTTTCAACCCTGGCCCCGTCCAGGATCTGCAAAGTCTTCAATTTGCATGCTTCTCCCTAAATTCTAGCAAGAAAAAAGTGAAAAACAGCTCCTCTGTCCCTTTATATAGGCTCTCCTACTTCCGGCGCATGCAAATTGCCTCCTAACAAAGAGGTTTTTGGAAATCTTTACAAAAACTTATTTTTAATAGCGAAAACAGCCAATTTTCCTAAATCTTATATGTGTGCACTCATCTCGGGATCCTTACGCACCTAATGACGTATCATACGTACCTTAAAAACCTTCCCTTGAGGCTGTAGGTGCGGTACATACTTACGGAAGTTGCATGCAAATATACACACACACACAGACACTATTTTTTTATATATAGTAGGATCGCAAATATTAGAATATTGAGACCAGGTTCAAAAAAGTACTGACCTTCATTTGCCGTTGAGCAGATAAGAATGGGACAGATTTGGGAAATCGATTTCTCGGGTAGAATTCCGCTTATACGTTGCGTTTCCGGATTAAAATTTTATATTCATAGTTGGGATATTCTAATTTATGTTTCCGGTTTACAGTTTTGAAGCAACAGGCCTAGACGCCAAGATAATAGAAGCTAAGCTTACGCTAAGTCTAAGCTAAGCCTAAGCTAAGCCTAAGCTATGCCTAAGCTAGGCCTAAGCTAAGCCTAAGCTAAGCCTAAGCTGAGCCTAAGCTAAGCCTAAGTAAGCCCAAGCCAAGTCAAAGCTAAAGCAACCCAAGCTTGCTAAGCCAACGCGAAACCTAAGCTAAGCCCAAGCCAAGCCGAAGCTAAGCCTAAGCTAGCCTGAGTTAATTAAGCCATGCTTTTGACCTCTAGTTTCAAAACCCAAAGAAATATTATCATTTATTCATATTCTCCCACACTTTTTTCATCATCACCCCACCGCACTCTTTATTGAACGGAAAACACAATCGGGTATTCCCGGCAATTGTACGTTCTTATCTTCTCTTTTCTAGGTACAATTTAACGGTTGATGTCGTTGTCATGTGCTGGATCATGATGATGATGATGAGCAGGAGTTTATTCCTTTTTTGCTCGTTCTTTAAATCCTTTTCTCTCGACCCCTAGTCAGGTCGGTTCCTCCCCTTTCCAGGCGGTTCCGGGGTACAAAATGAGGAAAGGGAGAGGGGGTTTTTTTTGGGGGGGGATTTTTTTTTTTTTTTTTTTTTTTTTTTTTTTTTTTTTAAGGGGGGGGGGGGGGGGGGGGAGGGGGGGGGGGGGGGGGGGTGGTTGGGGAGGTGGGGGGGGGGGTTTGGGGGAAAAGAAAAGGGGGAAAAAAGGGAAGGGAAATATACCCCCAAACCGCCACACAAAAACGCTAGATGAACTGCCCGACGTCGTCATCCACAGCAACGCGCAATTTTTTTGCTTTTTTGGTGGGTGGATTGAGTTAAATTGAAAGCGTCTTTTAGGTTATTTGGCGTCTGCTCGAATCTGGGATATGTGGTGATGCTGACTGGGGCCAAGGACATGTTGGCTAGGGATCAGAAACATGAGAATAAGAGCACGGCCGATGTTTGTTTGGTATGATTCTTAATTTTTACACAAATCTAAGCCAAAGCTGGCGTACGCCTAATCCTATGCCGAAACCTAAGCCTAAGCCGAAGCCCAAGTTTAAACCTAAGCCCAAGCCGAAGCTCAAGCCTACGCGAACCTAAACAATGCTTAAGCTAAGCCTAGGCTTTAGCCTAGCCTCACATGTCTCATGTCAGCGCAAACCTAAGCAAAGCCCAGTACACTAGACCAAAGCCTAAACCTTTTCAGACGTTTCCAGTCCTTTTTCAGGCTACTAGTGAGGACTACCGATGCGAGCCCGTCTCGACGGGAGCTGTACTGCTCTGCAACGTTCTGCCAGCCGCCATCATCCAACTCATCAGCCCCATCTTTTTACACAAAATCCCCGTCATGTCGGTTTTCTGATTTTCCAAAGGCGCAATCAAATCAGGTGGTCGTTCTCAACCGGTTCTAGGCCAAATCAAGTTAGAAAAACCATATTTACGCAAAATTTGGCAGGGGTTGCAAAAAAATAGCTCAGATCTTGGAAATTATCAATGTTTTCCATAAAAAGCGATTAAAAACGGTTTAACACAAGGTATCTCGCAGTTTAAGGTAAGGTTAGCGTGTAAAAAAACTGTAGTTTCTGTCGCCAGACTCACACAAAGTCTTGCGTGATGCTGACTTGGAGCACGCGCCAGGGGTACACTCCGACCATACGCGTCATTAGGAAACATGCGGAGAAAGATGTGTATATTTGATCGGCCAAGGTCAACCGGGTGCGTGCCGGAACAAAGGCCCTGCTGATCTCGAACCGCTGACTAGTTTGGTCAGATCAGGTGCTCGATGATAGATAGATAGTACCCAAAAAGGAACCGTTACGTGCCAAAATTCACGCTGAAAATCGGTTCGTGATAAATGAGGAAAATAAAGTTATTTTTTGTGGTTTTGTGCTTTGCCAAAGGTTATGCGAATTTGGGGATTTTGCTTGGTAAAACGTTTCTACCCCCGCAGCCGGAGGTCCCCATATATTTTTGCTATAACTTTTTAGCTTAGTTATTTTGAGCTGCAATTAAAACTCTTGGTATATTTTTGACGGTCTATCAAATTGCGGACGAAAATCCCGACAAAATAAGAAATGTGAAAAATTTTGGGACAATCAGCCTGAGGGGCCTTTAATTTAAGTAATCAGTGTAATACCTATAAAATTAATTCCAGGATCCGAATCCTGGCCATAGCTGTCTGCCAGCTTGCCTCGTTCAGTGTTGCCGCCATCGCCACAAATATACCTATAACATTATTCGGTATTAATGGACGCTATGTTCGAGCATGATTTTAGCTGTCTCCGTCGGCAGCTTATCCCTTGGCATCGGCGAGATGACGTTCCTTGCTCTATCTTCACGATATCACAAGTTTGTTCGAGGGTTTGGAAGGTGTTTCAAAACGAAGGTCTAAGAACAGGAAAATCGGCCTTCCCAAAGCAAAGTTTTTCCAAGAGGCCGTGTACGTGCAGCAATTTTTGAAAGTTTTGAGTCTATTCACAATTTCAAGCTCTATCGTATGAGCTATGGCGCTTTCGAAATAGCTCTCTTTGGGCATCCACAAAAAAATATACGTAAAAATTCAGTGATTAGGGTTTTTCGGACGTTGCTGTAAAACACTCTTTATCCGAAAAAGATAAATTTGCTAGTTTCGGAAACAATTAGTAAATCTAAAGAAAATGGCAGCATTTCGAAAATCCGAGACAAAATCCGAGCATCGCCTCCGAGAGCTTTCATTAGATACCTAAATCGTAAAAACGGACACACCGATGTCCAAAACATTTCTACTTGTAGAAATACAATCTCCGCGTACTCCTGCGGTTGCGGTATGGCTGGAATGTTAGGCTCCTTATTTTATGCGATAGCGACAAGTAAGCGCGCTTTCTTAACACTATGAATATTTTTTTAAGCCACATTTGGTCTATCCCGG
Source organism: Mesorhabditis spiculigera (assembly GCA_958295435.1). NCBI lineage: Eukaryota > Metazoa > Nematoda > Chromadorea > Rhabditida > Rhabditidae > Mesorhabditis > Mesorhabditis spiculigera. The sequence goes on from CATQJA010000171.1 coordinate 14,385, forward strand.
GTGTGGTCCTCCTATCGCTTGTCCTCAGTGCCAGCCCTACTTCTCTTCACGTTAGTTTCCAACCGTTCAATTAATGGAATTCAACTAATTTCCAGTTACCTCGGCGTGTTACGAGATCCTCAAGAAGTTCGTGACCATTTTTCGCGTTTAAAATATGGTATTTAGGATGAAAAATCGGCGATAAAAAGCGACACTAACTCGGAGAAGCTGCCCGCAAAAGCCAAACATCCGTTTGAGATTTTTATGGTAGTATTACAAACCGTTTCTGTAAAAAATAGGATTTTAGAATATTTTACCCTATACCATGGCAATTGTCGTAAATTATTTCTTCTGCTATTTCATCCTCCAGGGACTGGTCAGTGATTTCTGGCCCGGAAAAAGCAAATTTTAGAGCACGTTTTTGGTGTTTCCATGCCTACAAGCATTTGGGCTATCCCCGAACGCGCAGTTTAGGTGGTATCAGGTATCGAAGCGAACTCATACCATCCAGTTTATGCTATTCTAGGTGCTCTACAACTCGGGCGGCTTCATCGCCAAGTCCACCGGGCATTTGATGGCGGTGGGAAAGCGGGTTTTGTTCTCGATTCCGCTTCTGCAGGTAGGATCAAGTTTTAGTTAGGACCTAAGCTCAGCCTAATCGAGCTCCTCAGCTAAGCGCAAGCAAAAGTCAACCAAGCCTAAGCAAGCCTAAGCCAAGCCTATTCGAAGGCTCAGTTAGGCCTAAGCACCTAAGCCAAGCCCTAAGCTAACCTAAGCTAAGCCTAAGCCAAGTCTACGCTAAGCATAAGCTAAGCCCAAGCTAAGCCCAAACTAAGCTCAAGCTAAGCTTAAGCCAATCCTAAGCCTAACCTAAGCCCAAGCTCAAGCCTAAAAGCTAACCGACCATTTCCAGGGCCTCCTCTGCATTTTCCTGCTCCTAGCGGCGGCCCACGAGCTCCGTCTGCCCCATCTGGCCCTAGTTCTCGCATTTATGGGGCTTCTCGGCTATTCCAACGGATCGGCCTACATTCACTGTCTCCGCCACGTCCACCAACTCGTACGTTTACAGCCCGAAATTCACCCGAAAATTCCAGAGCCACCCAGCCGACCGTGAATTCGCAATGTCCTCCGTGTCACCGGCCTCATTCGTCGGCATTTTAATAGCAGGACTCACTGCTCTACCCACCCATCATCTCATTTGCGAGATTTTTGCGTAATTTTTGGCCGAGTTCCGGTTGATCGAAAAAGGGTTTTTGAGCAATGGATAAAGCTGATCGATGCGTATTTTTTCTTGATCAATTACACTTTTTAGGGTTGTTTTTGATTGATTAAACAGAAAGCCGACAAGCTAACAGTTCGCTACCGGAAATGCCGACACGCCAAAAATCCCGCACACAAAAAGCTAAACTTGTTGTTTTACAACCAAACCAGAATTCGACATTCGAAATACCGAAAAGCTATCCTGGCGCTACCGGAAATGCCGACAAGCCAAAATGTCGATGCCCAAAAAGCTGAACAAAATACAGGGATTTTGTTCGAAAGTTTTCGTGTCGGACTTTTGGCTGTCGGTGTTTATGGGCGTATTTGGGTGTCGGAATTTTTTGCGCATATCTAAGTGGTCGGTTTCTTTGTCGATCTCAGAGAGACCTAAAAATACCGACAAAAAGTAAAAAACCGATCACGATGCCAACAGCGAAAATCGGCATCGAAAATTCAAACTTGTGTCTCGTTTGGTTCTCCTAATCATCTCATTGTCGGGATTTTGGGCTGTCGATACTTTTAGATGTCGGTATTTTGAGCAAGAATTCCAAAAAGAATCTCAACCGATTCCCCTGTAAACGCCGGTCCCCCCTTGCAAATCTCACCTCACCGGTTGACTAGGAAATGACCGGGCTCCTCCAAGTATCGTGTAGGTGGCGAGAGAGCAGAGAGGAGAGAGAGAGAGAGAGAGAGAGAGAGAGAGAGAAAAGAGAGTAAGTGGGAGCGAGCGCGACCTACAGTTCCCCCCATCTCAACATCGAGTGACAAATGGCCGGGACCGCCCGGCTTCACACGCCCATTACAACAACCCAAATATATGGCAATGAATGGAATGGGTGAGGGTGGAAGAGGGAGAGATTGAGGGAATTAGAGAGACGCAGAGCAGGATGATTGCGGATCGGAACTCCGGCTGATGGGGACAAATGAGCCGACGCTCTCGCGCTCTCTTTGCCGATGAAAAACATCTGGGAACCGAGGTGTTTATGCTCGAACAGCCCGCACCGGTCGAATTGTCGAGCTTCAAACGGAAAGATGGCTTTGAATAGGTGCTGGAAATGAGGTTAAGGGGGTTAAGCGAAGCCTAACAAGGGAAAAGCAAGAATTGCAGGTGGTACTTCGAATTGGGACCAAGCCAATCATCTACAGAATTTTGCGCTGATCACGAAGCCGGAGATTTCCGGAATGACTAGTTTAAGTTACAATGATTTTTCCCACGAATACCAGAAATTCGGACTTTCGAGGCCTTTAAATAGCCCTGGAATAATATTTTGTGAAAGTGAAATAGTGGATTTAGGTCAGAAAAATGTGCTTTTTCGAATGAGCTAGCTCCCTGACAGCTGTCTAGAATTTTAGAAACACATTCCCATTTCGCAAAATTCGAGAAAGTTAGAAAAAGAGAACATTTTTCTGAGCAAGATAGACCATGTAAGTGTCGCAAGGTATGGCCTTTCTAGGGCCTCTAGAGTGCGAATTTCGATAATCCGAATTTTTCGTAAGGAAAGCACTGTAATTTTTTAAATATGGTCATCACGGAAATCCTAAAACCGGATTCGTGATTAGCTCAAAATTGTACAGAAAATGGACCTGGGGCCAATTCGATGTCCCACCTTCATCGTGCTGATCCCTTGTTTGACCCCTTGATTCTATCGTCAAAATCCATAAGCATGCCTTGCCAGTCCCTTTAAACCCCCGCAGCTCTATTCCTCCACATGGATTATCCGCTGCCCCGGCCAATTCCCGGAATCTTCCCCTTGTGTGCGCTTCTTTTGCCAGATTGTGATGGGTCCGTTCTCACAGCCCTCACAGCCTATCCCACTTGCAAACACTTCTTGCTCCCCGCTACCGTATGCCTTTCGGCAGCCCTGAGGGGTTAGTGGGGGGGAGTGGAGCACGAGAGGGGAGACGCGTGCCGGGTCCCCTCCCCCTTACCCAGCTAGTTGTTCTCTTCCCTGTCAAGTGTATTGTATCGTATTGTATGGAGGGGATGGCTAAACGACACCCCATCATTTCGTTCACAGCCCATCGAGCCGTGTGTTCTGAAATAGCGGGTTGAGAATTGAATGTCCGGGAAATGGTCGAGTTGGAAGTGGGGATGGATCCGGATTGAAGGCCGAGGAGGCTCATTCGGGTCCTTAGACACTCATAATACAAATTTTTGCTAAGAATTGTTTTGAAAGCTTTTGAATTGGACTAGCAAACGTGACAATCGACCCGGTGCATGTGGCTAGCGGCAACTACTTATCCTTCGGCTTACAAGGAGACGTTTTTTTCGCGACAATCGTATTTTCGGACCGGACTAAGCAAAGGGATAGGGCGGCATAGTCAATCGATTACGCGCGGGAAAGAAATGTCTCTGCGCCTCTCTCCTGGGCGCCCCCCTCGCCTGCCCTCGCCGGGGACCTGTTGCAGCCCCCCCCCCCCTGCGAAGGGGGTTCAACAGATGCCGTCCTCATCTCTTTAACTAGTGCAGAATTTTGCGCTGATTCCGTACCTGGTTTCAAAATCTGCGAAACGAGCCGATTCCAAATGGTTTTGATGGTTTTCCGTTCCAAAAACGCCCAGAATGGCCCAATTTCGGAAAATTTTTGCTTTTTTCGCCCTGGAAACGCTTCATAAATTTTGAAAATGACTGTTGGCAGTTTTTGAAGACGCTTCAGCGAAAAATTCTGCGCTATCCCTTACGAAAACTCGACGTCACTAAAAAACTAAAAGCGCTGAGTTATCTTACGTTACGTTGTTGGAGAAAGAACCCTGGTTAGCGGAAATTCGATATTCAAATGTTTCCGAATGGTCCAATGTGCTTCGCCAAATTTCAAAACACAACTTTATTAGAAACACAGATCGATACGCCAAATCTATAGCACGTAAATGCGATATCTAGGACCCGACACTACCCAATGGGAGGAAATCAACTTTGTGGGAGACATAGGAGACATGGAACTTAAGGGTTTTTATGATCCAATTATAACCAGAATTAAGTATTACATACAGTGCAGTAAATCCTTCTATTGAGTGTTGATGCCGAGGAACTGGGGGAAGAGGAATTGCGGTGGCAGCAGGAATTGAAGGCCTGGCGGGAAGGGGAGAGGCTGAAAAAATGGAAATATTTCGATGAATTTTTAATGCGTTAGAAAGCGCGAAAATCAACATTTTTGCATCTAAAGATCTATCTAATTATGACCCATAAACCTTCAAAATTAGGTTAATTTGCAACCATTTCCGCCAAACTTACCGTCTGTTGTGGTTGCATTGCAGGCGCGACAAGACCCGACAAGTTGGCCGCAAAATTCAGTGGGATGCTTTTCCGGCAGCGCGCGCGTCGATTCGAAAACCAGGTCTAAAAGACAATAAAATTATCGTAAAAACGACACGCTCCAGGTTCTCAAAATACTGATGAAAAAATTACCATAATTTTCTCCTCGTTCAGCTTCGTCCGCATCGCCAGCGATTCGCGCTCGGCAGCGTCTGGGTACGTATTCTTTCGGAAAGTCTCTCGAGCAGCTAAAATCAGTTATAAAGCTGATTTTCAGAAAGTTTTGGTATTTTGGGCAAATTACACACCTCGAGTTGCTCGCTGCTGAAGGACGTGCGATTTCGGCGGGGTTCGTTTGGGGACAGGGCCAGATCGTCATCAGATGAGGAGGAGTTTGAGGTGCAGGATTTGGTGTCGTCTGGAAATATTGGGGGTTTGATTTGAATTGGCTCTAATATCATTTTTTTCTCGTCGCTTTATCTCCTTCTCCCTACCTCTCGTCTCTCTCGCTCTATGGCTCTATCGGTCTTTTTCTCATCCTTTTCTCTATCGCTCTCTCTCTCTCTCTTTCTCTCTCGACGACAACATGAAAGTCAAGGTTTTGTAGAAAACCCCAGATTCATTCTAAAGGGTACCCTTTCCTCCTAGTTACGGATCCTAAAAATACCAACTTACACGATACCCAAACCCCTTTTCTTTCCATAAACCCCAGCCAACAAGGCCTAATCTCTACCCCAAGTGTGGTCCATTATGTTCCTTCCCCCCCTAATCCTATTGTCTGCCATGAAGGGCCATTGCCCCAAACGGGCCGCGAACATCTGATTCGCATTGCGGGAAATCTCTCGGGTGGATTACAAGGCCATCTCTCTCTCGCTCACTCTCTCTCTCTCTCTCTCTCTCGTCTATCGTCTCAACAGGTGGAGGGTCTTTGTGCGTGTGCCAGCTTTTGGCGGTCCGCCTCTTATCTGTGGACCTAGGCAAAGGACCGTATGTCCGGTTGTGGTTAGGAGCCAAGTGGAAAAATAGGGATTTTGGGATACTAATTAGGGTTTTGAAAGGGATCGGCAACTGATAGTTAAATTCTTTGGACTTTGGTTTGTTATGGATTTGAGCGCAGCGGAATACGTAACGTGCATCTGCTCTTCCAATGCGTAGCGTGCGCTTTGCGTGTCGCGTCCGCGGGAAAACGTATAAGCTTCTCTTTTTAGCTCCTTTAGGCGTAAATAATAAAATAACTAGGTAAGTAACTAAAAAATTAAGGGTCAAAAATATAAAACATCCGCTATTTAGAACTCTCTTTTGCTATGGATTACTCACGCTCTCTCGCCCTCACTCACTCTCTCACTCTGGCTCTCTCTCCTAAGCTAAGGTCCCCGCGCGCGCTACAGTTGCCTACAAATGACAGGTGCGAAGGGGGGGGGTGGTCGCGCGACGATCGTGGCGATAATCTTGATATCATTCTCTCTCCTCTCTCTCTCTCCAGTTGCCCTTACAATTAGTTGCAGAATAGGAGCCATCATCGCGAGAGTCACCCTCCCCAAGTGTCTCCTTACACAATTACTCATTCGGCAGCCCATAAAATACTCTTTTCCGTCGAGAGTACGCAAAGATGCCATCTACTTGCTGTAGATTAATCGGTTGGTGATAGCTAGCTGGGCGTTATCGGGTTCCCCTCATTAATTCATAGTAGTTAGGTATGTCGCACTCTCACCCTCTCTCTCTCTCTCTCTCTTTCTCTCTGTCCCTCGCCCTCTCTCTTTGACCCACCATAAGATAGTCCCAAAATACTGTCGATCGAGTAGCTCAATCGTTTCTTCGGAGGCGGAAGAGGCTCAAGACGGACCGGACTCTGAAATTGATTGTTTACAAAAGTTGCAAATCTCACTGGCTCTCTCTTGCTCTCTCACTCTCTTTCTCTCTCTCTATCTCGCTCCCTCTCACTCCCTCCTTACCACAGAACTGCTGCTCGTCGATTGTCCAGAGGAGCGTAGCGTACGCGTCAGGCGCCCAATCGACGACACGCTGGGTGCAGTGGTGCGAGAGCAAACGGCTGAAAACCTGCGTATTTTTGAGCCTTTTCAAGAGCTCATTTTTCCGAGCGGAACCTACCGGTCTCGATGAGCTTCTCGCGGATCTCGGCGGGGCTCAATTCCGGGTTCGCGTCATGCCAGTCGAGCACGTGACGCTCGACGGCTTGGACGGGAAGACGCGAGCGGGGGTTGCCGCCGATCTGGAGAGGGGAAAATGAACATGAGAAATCTACGTCGTCTAACATAGGTATTAACCTAAGCCGAAGCCTGGCACATAAGCTTGTAAGCCTCAGACTACCGTACCCCTTCCCCCTCCCGTCACAGCGGGATGGGTGTGTAAGATGCGCGTAAATAGGAGCCGTGTGAAATGAGAAGAAGCGAGAGAGAGACATAGAGAGAGAGAGAAAGAGAGAGAGCGAGAGAGAGAGAGAAATACAGAGCCAAAACGACCCTAAGAAATCCGAGTGAAAATCGGAGCAATACGGGCGGGAGAGATGAGAGCGCGGTCCCCTGCTGTGATTTGCATAGCGGGACGCCACAGCCGACTGCCCGCTATTCGCGCTGTAGCCATGGAGGGGAGGAGGGCTACAGTAACCCGGTTCGAACGAGCGCACAGTTTCCATCGTTTTCTTGCAATAATAAGGAGACGCGCGGAACCGTTGCGTGAAGGGGAGTGTAACGTAGGGTAGTACGGAGTTTTAGATCGAAAAATATGCCAAAAAGCCTCACCTGTCCTGGGCAAATGCTGCCCGTCTCCGCGAAACGGTTGAGGATCTTCGACACGGCCCCGTGGGAGACGCGAAGTTGGCGAGAAATTTGGCAGGGTCTGAAAAATCCGGATTAGCTACGTTAGCGTACCTTATTACGTAATTACGTACGTAGTAGGTAAAGCTACAGAAGTTTGTACTCTAAACTGGCTAGAATTAGCTTCAAAAACTCTTTCTCTCTCGTTCGCTCGCTCTCACTCTCTCACTCTCTCACTCTCTCTCTCTCTCTCCCTCCCTCTCTCTCTCTCTCTCTCTCTCTCTCTCTCTACGAAAAAACGAACTTCACGCCATTCCCCGCCATCTCGACGATTTTCGCCCGTATATGCTGCGGCAGTGGCCGGCCGTTGATGAACACGCCGCCGAGCTGGTTCACGCGACCCTACAAATATTTTGATTCTGAACCGAGAAATAACGAAACTCGGCATTTGTAATTTAGACTATCGTACTTTTCTACGGACAGTTTCTATTTTGTAACGCTCATGTTGGCTACGGATTCCCTATGGCGTGCGCGAAACCAAGGCCTAAGTCTAAGCCTAAGCAGCCTAAGCCTAAGCCTAACTTAAGCTGAAGCCAAGCGTAGGCGTACGCCAAACCCAAGCCTAAGCCTAAGCTTAATCTACGCGGAGGGCCAAGGTAGGTCCAGCACAAGCCAAAGTCTAAGGTTTAGCCTCAGCTTAAGCCGAAGCTGAGCGTAAGCGTAAGCCAAGCCCAAGCCTAAGCCTAAACTAAGCCTGAGCTTAAAGCTAAGCCTAAGCCTAAGCCCAAAGCCAAAAACCACGACAAATTTTCCCACCTGCCCCAGAATATGGGTAAACGCCAAATTCGACGGGTCGGCCGTCATCGTCGCGGTTTAAGGTATACAAATTCAAGCCGAAGAACGCCAAGGAAAAATGGCGCGCTTTCGGGAGGTTCAGAAATGAAGTGTGAACAGCTTCGAATGGTGCGGGCCGGGGGTTCGTCCCGTTTTGGGAATGGCTATCATCGACGAAGGTGGTCGGATGGGGGTGCAGCCCAAAGACTCCGCCCTTCCCTGACCTACCGTAGCCTATAACCATGCTCCCCCGGAGAGGAGAGAGGAGAGAGAGAGATAGAGAGAGAGAGAGCGAGAGAGAGAGAGAGAGAGAGAGAGAGAGAGAGCGAGTAGGCTCCTGTCCGGGCTGACGTGTCTTTTAAGGCATACCGCCCGTTCCGTGCTCAAATGCGAAATTTTTTAAGGTTTTGAATTTTTCTAAAAACCAAAAGACTTGTTTTTTGACGTTTTATACATCATTTTACAACCCTTGCGCAGCTCTACAAGAAAAACGGCTCGGAAATTTTTATAAAAAATCCAGACGCTGCCAGAAAAAAATATCTGATTTATCCGCTGTCTAAAACAACTGAAATTCCGAAAAGTCCATTTATTAGCCCAAATTTTAATTTTTGTCGCTTTAAATGAAAAGGAATTTATTCAATTTGAATTTTCACTGAATTTAAGCTTTTCCAGCTTTTTCACACATATTTTGAGACCTTAAAAAATGGGAGATCTACGTTAAGAACTTATTCATCCTCTATTTTGTGATTTTTGCTTTAGGCGAAACATAATTTTTATCGTAATTCATCCCTTTTTGATTCGCGCCAAATTTATTTTAGAATATTTTTTACAAGATATCGATTTATTATATCGAAAAACTCGCACTCCACTCTATTTCCACCTTAAAAATGGCAGACCAGCGTTGAAAAAAAAAACTTTTCTAGCCTCGGGTGACAAGAAAATTAAGGAAATCCGCATTTCACACGGCCACAGACCCAAATAGGAAGCACAAATTGCCATCCTAACCGCCCAAGGCACCGAAAACGAGCTGATGTCATGGTGATACCCTGGGGGGACATTAATTTACAGCCACCCGCAGATGTTTAGAGGACCGATGTCGTGGGAGACGGACCCGCTGAAAAGATCTGCATACAGCCTGGGGGCTCATTTAAAGGGGGAAACACCCGATACTCGATAAATGATTTGCATGTAGGCGATACCGGAGGGATCATAAGTCCGCACGCTTCCGACACGTGTCAATATGTAAGGGATGAGAGGACGCGGCTAAACGATCGAACAACCGATTTTGATGGATGATGACAGGAGAATGGAGCGAGAGAGAGAAAGAGAGAGAGAGAGAGAGATGTACATGCGGTCTTTTTTGATAATCTATTAGCCATATGGTCTACTAAAATTGTGGCGGAGAAACAAAATTAAATGATGATTTAGCAAAAAAAATTCGGGGAATTTTACACTGACTTCTATTTTCTGATTTCTCATCCAATCTCTCTCACGATTTCTCGTCTTTCTCTGTCTTTGCAGCTATATCTCTCATTCTCTCACTTTCTCTCTCTCGCTCTCTCTCCCCCTCTCGTCACTTTGTCTCACTCGCTCTCTCACGCTCTCGCTAGTCATACAAGTTTCGGATGACAGGCAGCTAGATTCAGTTTAAAGTTTCTCTCTCTCTCTCTCTCTCTCTCTCTCTATCTCTCTCTCCTAGCCAATCATTTGATAAAACTGAATTTCAAAATCTTTGCCAACGCCTTCGTCCATACTTTCTAAAAGCAGCGGAAGTCTACCGTCTTCCTCCGAAAGGTATCGTCCCGTGTGGGTCACTGCAGGATTAGCGGCTAGCTGTGAAGTGTGCAGTCAAGGATCCGTGGCTCTTCCCCGATGAAAGATATCTCGCCAATCATCCCCAATCAACCTCCCGTCAAATCAGATAATCCCCACGGCTCCATTTGCCCTCTTCCGCTGCTTGCACACTTTCCCTCAAAACAGTTCCAAATATTCTGGGTATCTAACGACAGGTGCTCACCCTTTCTAACGCCTTTAGACCCCCAAAATTTCCTCGCTGACCATCTCCCCGAAATTAGCGCTATGCGCCGCCCCCGCTGCGAATGGCCATTTCGCGCCTGGTTTCCGGTATCGCGGATGCAAATGCGGTGTCGCTCCCCTAGGGCTGCCAGTGACCTTTATTTTACCCCCGGCGATTCCCTATTAGCTTTTTCGACGGATGTTGCGAGGCGTGGGAGTGGGCCTTGGAAACTCGAGATCTCGGTCACTCCTACCGTACCAGGCCGTCATGAGATTGGTTTGAACATGGGAGGCTCGCAGGGTTGCTTTGGGAAATCGGGCAATTTTGAAGGGACGAACAAGATATTGACTTGCTATGGATTCGGCTGAAATAAAGAATGTATGGATTCCTATGGATTCCTTCCTATGGATTTAAAGGGCACTTTCAGCAGCGCCGATTTTCCATGAAACGTGGAAAAATTTGCATGCCTTTCCGGTTATAGAGCGCGCCCTGGTGAGAGGTGCAGACGTTTTGTATGCGAATTTTTCCACTGTGGAAAAACGGAGCTGGTCAAAGTGCGCCCTTAAAACGATATCTTAATCATCAAAAAGTTTATCAAAAAGTTTATCAAAATTTGATGACATAATTGGTGTTTGCCCACCGTTGACAACAGCCACCCCCCGCGTTGCGCAACACACGAAAAGGCGCCGCCCCAAAATTTACACCATTGCCCGGGGCCAGATGCGGCTGGCTGATCGCTGTGCAGCGATGTGATCATGATGAAGGGGTGGAGGGGGTAATGTGCGGGGGGCAGCCGCGAACTGTCGAATACTAGAGGCCCTTCTTTGTGTTGGGTAGATCGGCCGCTTGCTGATTATCTACTATGGGGGCATTCAAAGGGCACGGGTCAGCACATCCACTCGTCTTACGCCATCAATCAAGCCCTCGCCCCTCAGCACCTTGGAGTTAACACAAAAGGGCTGCGGCGACCAGGTGAGGAAAGTGTTTCTGAAAATTGTATAGGGGTTTACTGGCGGATTTCGAAGCGGCTGGAAATGGGTCACCCTAGAATTGGTTCCGAAACGAGGTAAATTTAAAAATTAAATAATCTCTAAAAACAACTTAAGGAACTAAGAAACCACTGTAAATCTAAGAAACAACTTAAAATTCGAACGTACTGCGCTCCTTGTTTATTGCGAGACTGCTATTTTAGCGGCAGGGGGGTCAAATAATTTTTCCAATGGAATCCCGTTTGGGTCCGGTAATCAAATAAAGACTATTTGGAATTTTAGTTTTTAAGTCGTTTTTAAGCAAAAAATCCTTCCTTTTTCCTGGTCAAATGTATAAAATATGGCGCAAACCGGGCGGAAACTTCAAATTGCAAAAATGTTTTCATACGTTTTTGTTATCGGAACACTAAAAGCACAATCCAGGTACACTACTTGACCACTGCGCATACATCGCCTAAAATAAGGTGAAGTTGACTACTGCCCCCACCATAATTTCTCTAGTATAATCTTATTACTTTAGGCATGCGTTGGATTCACTTTGTCGGTTCCGACAAACATCCGCCCGATGCTCACATCCAATCTGGTGCCGCCTTGCCAGTGAAATCCTCGGCGGCAAGTGGAGGCCTGTAATCATCCAATCATACTACTCCCGGCCTCCCCGCGGGAAGCCACCTCCACTCCATACTCCCCAGTCTACCGACTGCCCGATAATCCGCAAATCCCCGCGTCTTGATTGCCAGTTGGCTAATGCAATTTGAATAGGGCCCCCACTCAGGAAAAACCATACAGACAAAACTTCCGACCAAACAACCAGAAAATAACTGTGATGGCAAAAAAATGAGAATCAACATTTATCCGGCTCTCTAACAACCTCGCAACAATAAACCAATCACAAACCGAAACATGGAGTTAAAGTTAAATAAAAGATCAGGAACGCTCTCGATTCCGTCGGGGCGGCGGTGACGCCGAGACTGATCGGCGACGATGACCATCATCACGTGGACGTTCACGATCACGGGGCTTCTCGCGGACACGATCCCCGTCTCCGCGCTCACGGTCTCGATCGCGTCGCTCACGACTGCAAAAAGGATATTTTCAGAATAGTAATAAATTTAGCGATTTTACACGCGTTTTGAATACAAAAATCAAATACCGATAATAAATAATTACCGTGGCGACTCGCTGCGCTTTCTTCTCCTGTCACGATCGTCGTCGCGGTCCTTTTCCCGATCCCGGCGCTCGTGCCTTCTGTTCTCTTGACGGTCATCTCTCCGATCGTCACGCCGTTCTGGCTTCTTGTCCTCTTCCTCTCGATCCGCATGCCTACGACGGCGCTCATCCCGATTCTCCTTGCGCTCGCTGTCCGATTCCACTTCTTGTTTAATTTCCTAAAAACTTTTTCCCACCAAAAAATGGAAATTACCCGTCGTGGTAGTTCCTGGTCTTTCGACTTCCTCTTCCTTTCTTCAACCTTCTTGGCCTCTGGCGCCTGCTTTTTCTTCTTTTTCTTCTTATCGTCATCGTCCGAATCAGAGTCCGAGGACGATGATGATGACGAGGAGGACGAATCCGAATCTAAAAGGAATCAAAGCCATCAAAACTGGCTACCTGAATCTGAGTCTGAAGAATCGGAATCACTAGAAGAGTCGGAATCGGAGCTGGACGAGTCAGAATCCGAAGCGGAAACAGACTTCTTGCGCTTCGCGCCCTTTTCCAGAAACTCGCGAAGATCAACCCTAAAAGAAAGATGAAGGAATGCGGTGAAGTTTTTACGTTAATCCGCCGAGCCCAATCAATGTGAAAAAGTTGATGGAGAAGCGAGTGTTGGCTGGATTGTCACGCGGGAAGAGACCTTCAAAGGCCGCTTGCAGGGTCCTGAAACCATAGGCTTTAATGGGCAAACGTGAGCGTCAAATAGGAAAGAAACAAAACTTACGTGTCACGAATGCGCTCGTAAAGTTTCACAAGCCCCATCATCTGCGCGAGTTCCAGGAAGATGGTCTTGATGTAGATACGGCCGGAAGATGTTGTATCATTTTCGTTGAGCTTCATTTCGCTCAGCACGAGCCAAGTAATCGCGTCGGTGAAGAGGAGATGTGAAATGAGACGCGCCATGTTCCTCAGCTTAGTGATGTCAAAGCGATGGATCGTCGTGTAGGTTTCACGTGCGATCGTTTCAAACGTGGCCTAAACAAAACTAAAGAAAAGGCAGGTTGTTGAACCTGGAATTCTCGTTTCAGCCTGCAGAACCGCTCGCAAAGAAGGCCGTAGAAGCGTTCATACGTGCGTTGTTGAGCGCAGCAATCGACCAGCATGTGAATGAGCTCGGGCTAAAACGAGTAACTCTTTCACAAATACCAATGCAAATAGCAAAATTGCCACTAGCACAATGTGTTTTCAGCGGTAAGTGACTATCCGTTACCTCCATTTCCGGCTTGACACCCATCTTCAGCAGCTTGTGGGCAGCTTCTTGGTAATCTAGCGACGATTGGATGGTCAGGTAGACTTCACGACGGAAGGCGACCATATTCTGCTCAGTGTTGTCGATAATCTCCATAGGCTCGGCTTTTCCTGAAGCATCCATTTCAATGAATGAACCAATACAAATACCGGCTCCCCCTTGCTCCTTGTTCTCCTCATCTTCATCTTCATCGTCTGATTCTTCTTCGCTGCTTTCTCCAGCATCACCAATGATCTGTTCGCGGATTTCTTCATAGGCAGCTTCGTTCTTTTCGAATTCAGGGTCCATTTTGAAGATATCTAATGAAAAATTAAGAAATATGCCATGAAAACTGACTAAGCATATTCTCAGGATCCGTAGCATCTTCCAACGAGAGCGTGTGAGTGATTTGATCCTCTTCAGAGATCAAGTCGAGTTCGTCGACCAATGCTGGGTAATCCTACACAAGGAAAATTGATAGACAGTACTAATTTACCGCAAATTTGTCCCTTCGCACGGCCATCGCCGTCTCAATCATGTAGCGAATGCGGGAGTCCAGCTGGGCCTCAGCAAGGATGTTACGCAAACGGGCAAACACGGAATCGAGAGCGCGCGGAGCGATCTAAAAGAAATGCACTCATCAAACACGCTAAAAATTTACATCTGCCAGCTTCGCACCGCATTCCTTCAGGAAAGCGATGCAGACCTCCACAGAATCTTCGGTGGGCTTCTGCAGCATGAGTAGCATAATCTCCATCGACAGCAGCTCGTGAGCCTGGAAAATGAAGCTAATAAGAGAACAAAATCAACAATACGTACCACTTGCTGGTTGATCAAATGAGCAATGAATTTTGATACAGTGACCGTCGTGGCCTTGTCGTTACGTCGGAAAGAGCGCTTGAATTGCACGACTAGACGCCTGGAAGAGGATGATGAAACGGTCAAAAAGCTACTTTAGTGTCAATTCTCCGACGGACGGGAATTTCGAGTTGATGACAGCAACCAGGCCGGCGTATACGTGAGAGAATGTAGGGGAGAAAGCTTGAGCTTGGATGATGGAGCGAGTCAATACTCCCCTAAAAATAGGTATAAAAAGTTATTCATCGATCGTGAACTGACTTTCCGCGGATCACGTTCTCTTGCAGCAGTTCCCTGACAATCTGGACGAGGTTGCCGGCATTGACCTTGTTGACAAGACCGTGAATCTTCTTTTTCAGACGCTCCCAATTCATACGCTGGTATTGCTCGCTGGACTTGTCCTAAAATATACATAAATGGTGGTGGCACGAAAACAACCTTGATCTGTTCCTGTAACAACTTCAGCTTTGCGGGTGGAATGTAAGCGCCGCCAGCGCGCGATCGCAGCAAATCGACGGGTTCCTTTTTCTCTTTGGGTGGTTCGTTTTCCTTGGCCTTCTCAGGGCTGGCTTTTCTGCGCTTGGGATCGGGTGAACGGCTTCTTGTGCGCCTCCGCTGGTCAAGATCCCTCGAGCGGCTGCGACGGCGGTCTCGGGAACGGTTACGCTCACGACGACGATCTCGAGAACGGCTCCTCTCACGTCTCCTATCGCGCGAATCGCTTCGGTCCCGACGACGATCACGCGAATCACTACGATCTCGACGACGTTCCCGTGAATCGCTGCGGTCCCTCCGCCCGTCACCGGAATCATCGCGCTGTCGCTGACGTTCAGGCGATTGTTGCGGTGAATTCGAGCGACTTTTCGACTTTGACCTAAAAAACATTACAGACTTCCGGCAAGTCACACCTGTCCTTTTCCCTTGGCTTGACAATCTGCACAGTGCTCCTTATACGACCCCGATCCTCTGGTGAAGAATTGGTCGACGAGCCATCCTCACTGCCCGAATCCGCTTCCGGCGTCTAAACCGGCTTTTAAGTCAGGATAAATTGCGAACTCTCTACCTTTGCTGGGGGTGACTTTGACGATCGTTCCCTCTCTGGAGAACCTTCCGGGGTTTTTGGTTCACTAAAAAACAGAGAATTCAATGTAATGGACAAGGGCGAACCTGGGTTCAGCACTTGGTTCGCGGGACGAAGGCATCGTCACCTGAATTATTGTTTTTAAGCGAACCACTCAAATGTAAATTCAGATTGACCGAAACCATTATTGGGAACAGATTAAGTTGATAATGACTTGGATGCCGACCAAATGTCAAATAATCCGAGCGAATTCTTGTTTCCATTGTTTATTTCAGAATTCAATAACAAAGAGATCGGTAAGCGAATAATAAGTCAAAATGAAAATTAGGAACACGTAATGGAGGGGACCGCGACAGCATCGATCTTCAAGCCTCAGCCTCGTCCGCGCCACCGATGTAAAGAACGTTGTTGCACCTTTAAAAAAATCGATCAGCCACCCACAAGGTAGTACCTGATCATGATCTCTCCAAGTTGTCCCGTGTTGGTGCCGTCAATGTATTCTTCCGCGTTGCCGAGCTGAAAAAGCGGCGATGTAAAGTAGCAATTTAAACAGATCCAATGGTGTTTTTATCAGATCTCATTAATATACAAAAAATGCTGAAAGCGACAAACCTGGGCGTTCATATATCCGTCAACCGAGAGCAGCGTGCCTCGATATTCCATTCCCCATTTTAGCTTGCAGACCACCGGTTTCCCGATCAATCCATTGAGGAAGGGCTTCGGGTTGACAGGTTGCACTGACATCTGAAAAGCGCTTTATAGCAGCAAATCACCTAAAAAACCAAGAACAAACAAGGAAAACAAAAAACTCTAGACTACATAAGATAGACGATGAAATCCAGTATGCTAACTACAATCGCACTCATAAGGCGAACAAAACAATGAGATCAAATCGATTATTTCATGATGGAAATGTTGGAGGGGGTATAGACATTCCGCTCGAAGATGTCTTTGAAGCCATAGTAGCGTCGGTTCAATTGTGAAGATAGTTCTTTATCCGTGTGCTGCTTCTGTTCGTCAAAAAGCCTGAGCTGCTCCTCACTGACAGCCAGTTTTTCCGCCACAACACAGCTCCCATCCGGCTTGAGCTCCAACGCATGGACATCCGCCTTCGTCGGTTCCCCATTTGGAAAAGTGATTGGCCGCAATTCGATCAGATGTTTTATATTCCACAGCTCTTCATTGTAGGCCGGAGTGTTTGGAAAGACCTCCATCTTTCCGGGCGTCGGTTCCGCACCAAAAAGCTTTTGCACACGGTCCTTCGTCCATTTTGGTTCGCCGCTCAAATCACGATACAGCCAGCTGACCCATAGTTTCGATGGCGCAGCTTGCGACGCTTCGGCTTGTGATGAGCAGAAATCTTCAAACGTGGCCCTTGCTTCGCGTAGTCGAATTCGCCCATGCGCCCATCTTTTCTTCTCGGCAGGTAGCGGAGCCATTTATTGCCTTTCCGGAAGACCCATTGGTTACGAATAACCTTCGCCATAGGCTGAAAAGTAAAAAAATATATTATTTTGGTGAGAAACTGGAAAAATCGACGGTGGAAACGGGAAGGCTAGATTTACGATAGTTATAAGATAGCGTAAAAGTTAATTATACCTAATGCAAGTCTTAGAGACCAGGGGGAAGAAAGATATAACAATGAGGGAAGCGCAAAACTCCGCTTTTTATTAGCGCAACCCATATTTTTCGAAATGGGCGCTCGAGTCCGGCGCGCTGCAAACGACAAACCAGGGCGTTGAATAGCGTGCAACCGCATTACGCCACCAAAATCATTCGAAAATTCTCACTCGTTTTTTTGGAAAAGATCTCCAATATTTAAAAAAAGGAAAAACAGGATTTCTACGATGAAAAATGGCGGTGCGTTTTCCAAACTGCGAAAAACATTTGCCTTTAGAAAATGAAGAAGAAGCAGCACAAAGAGCATTCGAAAGCTCGAAGAAACACCGCAGTAAGGAAAGAAGCGCCATCGCAGTCGTTCGACGTCAACGAGTCGATCCAGTTAGTCCAGTAAGTATACTTCTTGGGAAAGTGGTTTAGGCACATATTCACCGGTTCCCCGAAATCTGAGAGAAGGAAGCACCGGAAGAGGAAGCGGTACGATAGTTCCTCGTCGTCATCTAGCAGTTCTTCCTCAGGTTTCTCTCGTGGTTTTGTTTTAACGAGCTTTTAGAGCCTGCCAGACAGATAATACATCGTAAAAAGGACACGAAGAAGCACAAAGAAGAAAACAAAGCATCGCGCCGGAGACGGAGGTTTGGAAATAAAAACTAACAATTTTGTATTTGAATTTTAGAGCCCGCTCCCGATCTAAACCAAAAGAGGAAACTCCAATCCCAGAAGACAAGGGTTATGGTAAGGGATTTCTCTCTCAAATTGATTTGCTGGCTTTAGATACCGACGCTTCGTTCGACAAATACGTGGATGATGGAAGAATTTTGGTGAAGAAGGCTTTTGCCTCCTCCCTTCGTCGATCTATGAGCCTCTCGTTCCGGTGGAGCTTAAGGTATTTTTGAATCTTTTGGAGGGTATTTTCAATGGTTTTAGGGATACGGAAAATCTGAGATCCTCACCCTTGCCATGAGAGCCATACAGAAATCCCGCAATCAGACTTGGCATCTATGCTCAAAGGTATTAATATTCTTTTTAAAGCTGTATATAGTAAAGACGATTAGTGATAAAGCCAGGAATCGGTTCTTTTAGTGTTTTCAAGCGGTCTGTTATATTTTTGATATTCAAGTATTTTACGCGTCTTTTTAGTAAAAGCGGACATGGTTTGTCAGCGGGGGGCGGGGGCGGGGGCGGGGGGGAGGGGTATTTTAAGGTTCTCGACGTGAACCTTTTTCAGTTCCGTTTACGTTTAGTGCTATTAAAACATCCTTTTTAGCTGGAGAACAAACGGCCGGGAAAATTTTCAACTCTACACGACCCGCAAGAACCAATAAAGCCCCTCCACAAGCCGCCGGACGCCCTGTTGATGAAGTCGAGCTGCCAGTCGATCTCGATATGGAGCCGGGAGAACTTGCCGATTGAGCCGGCGAACCACGTAAATTGCTGCAATGCTGTGATACTCATTTGTTTTTCCGGTTTCCAGACGGGCTTGAAGCAGAAATATTTTCTGTTCTGGTTGTAGGCATGTTAGTTACATGGTTCCGTATTTCGGGCAATCCTTTTCAAAACCTTTGAATCCTTCCTTTGAAATTGTGAAGGCAAAATTTCATTTACCGTGCAGAATCTTCAAATTGTGCTAACAAATATTTCCCTTCTTCTTTGAAGCCTGTTGTTGCCCGCTCCATTTTCCCGGGTAATAATTGTTTCGGAAAGCAAATTTCGAGACATTTATTCAATTTGTAAGTTATAATGATAAAATGTTTGTGCAAATGAAATGACGACGAAAGCATCTCCGGGTGAGATCACTTACCTTCGACGAAGGCAAGGGGTTTCGGGGGTAATTGGAAATAAATACAAAGAAAAAAGGTTGGGGGAAAGTGGGCATTTTTGACGGTTGGTTGAATCACAGTTTTTAGACGTTCAGGCGGGGTTATTTGGGAAATTAGCTGGGGTCGCACGGTTAGCACGGTACCGTTCGTTTGCTACTTTTTATAGTAATAGACATCGACGATAGTGATCCATCGCATGTGATGGTTAAGAGTAAGGTTTTCGGGATTAAAAAAAAGCGGTTTTGGGTCCGGTAAACTTATAAATACCGCAGTAAAAACCGTGAGAACCGTGCGAAATTTGCCAATTTCCGAGAATTTTCAAAAAATAAATAATGCAGGCAAGGCGACACGGGGGGATACAAGTGAAAGAATGACCCATGAATGATGAATTGCCAAGAGAAAGGTTTGAATGTCCTAGGGGATGGTCATCGCCGGCTACAAGGCGCCGTTTTGGACGACGGGCATTGGCGTGGAAGAGACGCCCTCCTTGTCGATGATCTCGGAAGATCTGGAAGCGGGTTTTGTAGGAATATTATTTGTGTTTAGTTGATAGGTCATTATTGGATCTTTACAGCTACTTACTGTGTTCTTCCGAGAGCAATCCGATGCGTCAAGGCTGGTCGCTCGCCGGCTTTTTCTGGAGCTGTCGCTGGCTCGATCGGGCCGACCTTCGGGCTTTTCCCGAACTCTTTGTGTAATCGGCTGATCAGCGCCTTTAATCGGGTGGTTTGTTTCCGTAAGCGGTACGGAGATAGTTACTCGGGTTTAAACAGTTACTCTATCTGATTTGAAGAATTGGATCTTCAGGAAATAGTTCACCCTCGAGGGGCCTCCTATATTGCAAAGAATCGTTTTTACTCTGAAGAATTTCGTGGGATTTGTATTATGGATTTTACCCTATCGTACCCCATTTCCAGTTAATAAAAGTTTTAGTTCAAAACTAACCTGCGTGCGATAGATGCTCTCTTTCCGCTCGTGCGACCATTAGTGACGATCGCTCACTGGAATCGCTAGATGAGGGCGTAGGAGCTGGAAAATTAAATAATTCGCAACATGTCTTTCCAAAATCACCTTCTTCCTCTTTGGTCAACGCAGCGAGGACCACTGGCAACACAACAAGTCCGTGCCACATTCCGAGAATAACCACCACTGTGATCGTTTTCAGGAAGACGACGGCAAGGTAGGATTGTTTGAAGACCAACGGGGCCAAGGCCACCAGCGTCGAGAGGCCAACCTGCAGAATTTTTCGGGTTATATCACAAAATTAATGATTTGTAAAATCCTTGCATTTATACCTAAATTGTAAAGGTGGTTTTCTCGCTTATAAACACTTTTTTAACCAACCTGCATCAGCGGCCATCCAATCGTCGACAGCGCCTCCTCGACCTTGTCGACACGATTCCGCGGTTTTGCCTTGTAGTAGTGGAAGCACATGTGGGCCGTGTAATCCACCGAGAAGCCGATGGCCATCAGAAGGGCGGCCATTGACAGTGGGTCCAGCTGGATGCCCCACAGCGCCAGGAAGCCGACGATACCGACTAGAATGCATTGGTATTGGCGGTCACTTCGGCGCCAGTTCAATTCGCCGAATTTTTTTTGCGATTAGTCCAGTAATGACTAGTTGCGTAATAGTAAGTATTTTGATAGTGTTATAAGAAAAATTTAACGATCGATCAAGTAAAAAGGCTATCTAAAAACATAGAAAACATGTTTTAAAGTACACCATTTTTTCCGCTTTACGTTGAAAAATTTTTATTTATCATTTTTCGCCCGCGTTATATTACCCGGTTGAATAAACCATTCATATAAGTAACACTTTGGTCGAAAAATGACATTTTTCCACTTTCTAATAAAATTTTGTACTGATTTTACGCCTAGGAATAGAACTAATAGTTTATGAACTCTTCTTCTATTGATATTCGAAGAATTGGATCCTACTGGAAAGACTGCGCCTTCAAAAAGGGCTAAACTAATTTTCCGTCAAACGTACGCCCACAATCAAAGGCGGTAGGCTTCAAAAAATAAAAATTCAAATTTAGCCCACTTGTGATTGAAAACACTGAGCAGCAAGCACAGACGATACAGAACAGCGACGGGATGAAGATGACACAAGCGATGGCCGTGCAGAAAAGCGAGGCGCCCACCGAAGACCACACCGTCGAGTCGATCAACATTGTCTGCAATTGTTTTGAATCTGATGTAAACACATCTAATAGAATAATATAATATTAGATTTACCTGATCAACAAACGGCGAATGATCAGAGAATGGGTACACCCTCGAACTCGGCGCACTTTGCCG
The DNA here is from genome assembly GCA_958295435.1 of Mesorhabditis spiculigera. Classification (NCBI taxonomy): domain Eukaryota; kingdom Metazoa; phylum Nematoda; class Chromadorea; order Rhabditida; family Rhabditidae; genus Mesorhabditis; species Mesorhabditis spiculigera. The sequence goes on from CATQJA010000171.1 coordinate 35,611, forward strand.
CAATGTCCGTGCCAGGCCTGCACGGCTGGGATCAGCTCGTGGTATTTGATAACCTAAAAATGTTTAGACTTAATGCTATTCTTAGAATACCAATAAAACTACATATAAAAAGCAAAAAAAAGAAACAAACCCCAGCGAAATTTGTCAGGAAGAAGAATTGGGAAATGCATTCCGGCCGGTCTTCATCGCACGCTGTCTCATTATATTTTACAAAGGTTTCCAGGTAGAAATACGTTGCCGACTAAATTTTGATTATATCATAGGCTATTCGTTCGGGTTTATCAACTTTCTTTATAAGACCCATACCTTGAAAAAGGCGGGGATCTCTGTGTAGGTGAACTTTGGCTTTTCAATTTCTTCATCATCCGAATCAACGTAATACTAAAAGCCCGATTGTAACGTATTTATCTTCTAAAAATTACCTCTAAAAACTCTTCATATTGTCGAATCCAGAAAAAGGTCGAATTGGGCCCATAGGAAAACTCGGCCGTCTCGTACTCGCCCACAATCTTTTTGATCGCTGAAATGTCAGTGTCTTTCCCCGCAGCACCCCATCCGCCTCGATAGCTCAGTTGGGAGAGCGTTAGACTGAAGATCTAAAGGTCACCGGTTCGATCCCGGTTCGGGGCATCCTTTTTGCTTTTCGCCCAACTTACTCGCCATCCGCTCCGGGTCGCGCAGATCACCGGGATTTTTGATGAACACCGAGATGGGCTGCATGCTGCGCATCGAATCTTCGAAGTGTTTTTGGAATTTCTGGAATTCGGAAGGTTTTCTAAGGATCTCATTTTCCGGTGTTTACCAAATACTTTACAAACCCATAAAAAAAATCGATTTGCCGACTATAGATAGCCGTTTTACCCAAATTTCAACAATATTTTTTTTTGAAGTATTTTTTCAATTGTTCTCCATTTTAATTAAGCCGTAAATTGCCTAAAAACACTATTAAAATACTAACTATTACACTACCAGGTATTTCTCAACTTATTAGCGCCCTATAGGTAGAGACTTACTTGAACGTATGAATCTGGGAGTGTCATCTTCTCGAGCGAAATTAGTGTCTCGACGCGCTGGATGCCGTAGATGGAGAAATAATAGTAGACGAGCATTATAAGCAGCAGAACGGCCCTAAAGTTTATCTGTTTAGCGAGAAGAAATTGCACTACCGGGTGGTCCACGTTTGACAGGCTTTTGCCCACCATCTGATGGCGGCTGTCTGCAGGGTGACGACTTTTTCGACCAGCGACGAGTGTGCCTGAAATTTATATTTTTATTTGATCCATTTTTTCGATGTTTTTCGATACTGGACTATTAGCGGGGGTGCTAAAAATTAAAAACCATTTATCTACCCTTTTATGCCGTTTTTCAGCACAAAAAAAGCTCATAAACTTTATTGGAATGTTCTTAAATTCTGAGTTTCGTTAAATTTCTGAATATGGTGCGAAATTTTTTGTAAGGGTTTAGAAATGCCTAGTAACGTAATAGAAAGTGTCTTAATAGTGTTTTTAGTAATATATAACTATATTTAAACTAGAAAATTTAGCTACAAAATTTTAAAAAGTAATTTTGGTAAAAAATCGGCCCTTTCGGTCGAAAAATCGATATTTTTGACATTTTTTAACACAAATTTGCAAAGCTTTCACGTTTAGGCGGAATAAAAAACAATTTAGAAATCTCTTTCCTATTGAGATATAGGCTAGATAGTCGCCCCCCACCCCCCGGCTAACAGTCCAGTACCGCTTTTCCAGCTATCCCCATTTCCCTTCCCAACAGTTGTTATTTGTATCGAGTTGTACCATTTGGTAAACAACGTCCTTCCCCAATCCCATTAGCAATTATAGGAGCATCGTGTAGTGTCTGGCATACCTGTGGGTTGGCCTTGAAACAGCAAAAGATGGACTGCAGCCCGGCCTTTTCACGACGGCCAGACAGGGCCAACAGGGCGGTGAACATGATCAGGATGTAGAAGAAGCACACCGTGATCGAGACGGCACTGAAAAGCGGGTGGTGTTTTTTGAAAATCATACAAACTTTTGTTAAAATGATTTTACGACCAAAAGAACCGAGATTTTCGAGGTGTTTAGACGGGTTTTCTGGCTTGAAATATCGTTAAGTCTTACCAAAAAATTATTAAAATGCTCCCTATTCGGTTTTACGCATTGCGGAAAGAATGCCCCCCCCCCCCCCGATAATGCGCAAGAACCAAGGTTTTCCAGCATTCTTACGCGTTTTAACATTTTGAAAATTCAAAAATTGATACCTGAATAGCGAGAAGGCCTTGACGGCAGGCGTAGATGATGTCATTCCAATGACAAAAGCCATAATATTTGTGATGGCACTTATGAGGATCGATGCCCCGGCTTCCTCTAGCGTAAAGCCATGCGCTCGGCCACCGGATCCGTCGGCGGCGCGCGATCCCAGGCTCTGAAATTGGTGGGTTTGATTAGGTTTTCTTTGGGCTTACAAGGAGATCTTTTTATTGGCAATCGAGTTTGAGCCTAGCTTATGCAGAATTTTTCGCTGATTAAAACTACGTTTTCAGAACTGGCGAAACGATCAAAATAACAAAGTTATGACGTTTTCAAGGGCAAAAACGGCGAAAGTTGGCCATTTTGGACACTTTTCACACTTTAAAGCTTCATAACTTTTGAAATATGGTCGTTTCGCAGATTTTGAAAACAAGTTCAGAATCAGCGAAAAATCTGCACAAGCTACGCTTGGTCAAAAACATCTCCTTGTTATCTTCGACGCAATTCTCGAAAATCCAAAAAAACCCAAAACAAACCTCAATATAATGAAGACATCATCTACCCCGATGGAAAGCACTAGGAACAGCGAGGCTACCATGATCGATTGGAACTAAAAATTACTCGTTTCCCTTAGAAAATTCATTTTTTTGTACAGAGATAAGTTAAAAAGTGCCCACCTTCATCCCCAAGAAGCACATAATTCCGGCGGCGGCCAAAAGCGACAAAAGTGGAATCAGACAGCCGCACAACGATTCCCACGGCTTTGAGCGTGACGGGTCTCGCCTGAAATGGTATAGTCGTTTGAAATTATGCTTTTTTGTATATTGTTATGGATTCGATTCGGTTATTTGCTTACTTTTTATCATAATTATTCATACAATTTTCGCTACTTCCGATTTAGCGGGGTATTTTTATCAACAAAGAATGCCTAGTAATATGCATTTATAGTTTTTTGATAAATTCCTTTACATAGACTCGATAAAATCACGTTTAGAAAAATTTTAAAGTCGACATCTAAACGATCGTTTTGTTTTTATACCTAGAAACCGTGTAGAATGCTAAAAAATGTAAAGTTAAAAGTTATTAGGCTTAATTTTTTACAACGAAAAGACAAATTTTTAACGTTAATTACGACGTTATTTCAATATCCTTCGAGATATTGAAATACGTGGAGCGCTATGTACCCTTTATTATAATTCATTATTGCCCCCCGTTAAACGAGAAGTACCCGAATTTTCTCCTGTGCTTCCCCCGCTGATAATCCTCCGTTGTTTCAAGCGTTGCACACATCCCGGCGTGTTGTCTGCCTTCCCTTTTTGGGGGTTGCGACGACGAGAGTGACCTCGAGAGTGGACTATCTATCACTGATTCCTCGCCCCCTATTTCCCCCCAACTATCCATTGTGATGTCACACACAATGCCCTCCACTACTTTCCCATCGACACCCACAAAAAGGGACAAAATACCCCTACCCTGGGATCGGAGCCGGAAGAAAGGCTATCTCACAGCTGGTCAGCCGCCAAGTTTGCGGATTGAAATTTGCGGGAATCGCAGGAGTTTTGAGAGATTTTCAGGGTGTCGCCAGATCAATCAAGCTTCCCGTCTGGCCGTCATGGTTCCACGGGATTTTCAGTTTTTTTTCTTGGGCGAAAATCATGATAGCCACTGGGTGCACTAGACAGTCGTTCGGAAGGCAGGAAGTGGCCGTGGCGACTGTGAGAGCGATAGATCAGCAGACGGGCCTACTCCCACAAGTCTTAAAATTTCCGGCTATGGCGCAATAGCGAATATTTTCATCGTGCTTTTGAACAACATTAACATATAATCATCGCGAAAAGCGCTTGAGAAAACTTGGAAAAGCCAAAATTCGAAATTCTGGTCGAAGGCGCGGCGTCTTGCCGAATCCCCGGCAGCCAAAACGTAATATTTCCAGTCGTTTTATCCATAAATGGCTTTCAAATCTGGGGTTTTTGTTATCGGGATTTTAGGCGCTTTCCTTTTTTGTATACGTCAAGAATTGCCTAGGGAAAAATAATGAGTAGTAACAAGGCTGATAATACACAATTTTTCATACTTTTTAATGCTTTTTAAAATATATCGATATTCAATTCACCTAAAAATGAATAATAAAAATCTACCTAAAGCTGCTCGCCACGACAAAGCGCAATCATCGCTGCCACGGAGCCGATGATCAGCGGCGCTGTCTCCAGGCCCATCCGCCGCACTTCAGCCGAAATTAGCAGATCGCCCGTGATTTCACACTGTAAAAATGGTTCTTAACTTTTTGAAGTTTGAAAACTATGGGCTTATCGTCCAAAACCAACTTCGAACAGCTTCGAAAATTCGGGCAGCTCAAACGTCTTCTTCGCCTCGATCAGCCAATTGTAGATGACCTAAAAATACAGAATTTTCGCGAAAAAATGCAGTACCTTTTCGTCTTCGTGTGATGGGACACCATGTAGAAGGGCAGGATGGCGGTGGAGAACGACTCGAGTTGCCCATCGTCGCTCAACTTTAGGTTGTACACGTTGTTGCCTGGAAAATAGGAGAATTGGAACATTCCAAGGCTCTTAGACAGTGGTTTTATCCGATTTTCAAAATTCTGCTATTTTAGTTCGATTTCATAAGATTTTTGCGTAACCGGCCGAAATTTCGATGAATTTCTGACGCAGAGTTTTGTTCAAAAACCCTACAATTTCTGAATTTTTACGCTTTTCTGTCAATCGGACGGCAGGTTCATTTGGAAAACGTTTTGAGAAAACGCAGTTTTCCTGGCGAATAAGTAAATTTGGTGGCTCGGAAGAGAGAGAGAGCGCGAGAGAGCGAGAGAGAGAGAGAGAGAGAGAGAGAGAGAGACGTAAATAGGCGCTCGCGTAGCACGGCCCACCATAGATTTTGATACGCATGTTGGTGAATTTTTCAGACCATTTCGATGTGACCAGACCACCGGCTCGATGTATTTTATGTGTTTTCCATTTCCATTCATGCCAAATCCCCATTTCCAATTTTCACGCGCCAAGTACCTAGTCAGGACAAACCGCTGGGGCGAAACTTTTGCTGGGGCATTTTTGCGGGCGCTCCCCTTTCACCGCCCACCCGTCCATAGGTGTCATCTGTATGCAAATGGGCCGAAGATCGGGGAGCGGGTGAAATAGGAATGAATCGTGGCGCCCGCCATGACAAAATGGGGGAACAGTGGCATGGCCGGGGGTAGTGTGATGGAATGCATTACCACCGGCAGCGCCATGGCAAAACACCTGGAGCAAGCAAAATTTTGATCCAAAAGTGTTTTAAAGACAAAAATAAATAGATTTAGGTGAAAACTGACCTATAAAAGCCTGCGTGCCGAATACGTCGAGATTCGGGTAGGTGTACGTGGCTGGATTGTCGACGTCGTAGATTTTCAAAAAGACGAGGAGCGGTGTAGAGAGCTCGCAATACGGTTGGCACAGCTCGCGGTAGGACCTGAGAAAGAAAATGTAGGTTTTAAGACTGAGTTTTTAAAGCGTAAACCTAGACGTAAGCTTAAGCCAGTCAAGCCAAACCAAGCCTAAGCCAAGAGGAAGTTAAGCCTAAGCTTAAGCTTAAGGCTAGGCCTATGCCTAAGCCTAAGCCAAGCGCAAGACCAAGCCAAGTCTGAGGCAAAACCTAAGTATACGCCTGGGCCTAAGCCTAAACCTGAGCTTAACCTAAGCTCAAGGCTAAGCCGAAGCCGAAACCGAA